>PVJS01011121.1:0-46423 GCA_004027185.1 Glis glis | reverse complement strand
AAAAAAAAAAAAAAAAAAAAAATGGCAGTATCCAGGTAGATCTACAAAGCTGGCCACAGCCAAGTCAAAATGCGACTCTTTCACCCATTGACTATTTACTGGTTTCTGCCATCTGGAGCCAGTTTTAATATACCATTGATTTTCCTTCCCATTTATGAGTTTTAATCAGTCTTTTACACATACTCACTGTCTACCGAATACCCAAGCTTGGATAATTCATAGAGAACAGAGACTTATTTCAATTTTTTTTTCTAAGAATACACAAAATTGAAGGCTATGTCAGGATAATCTCAGACACTGTTTCAGAAGGAAGAACTCCAACTCCGGGTCAGGCCTCTGGAAACTGCGCTGACTCAGCGGCGCCTCCCAACCCTGCTCCCCTCCGCCCTTCCCGGCCTCCCTCCGCCATATTGGTGAGGAGTAGCTAGCACAACTTTGGTCTCTGTTTCTTGTTGGTACATGCAGCTTATAATTTAGTTCTTGGGAGGACTGTGTTTTGAAGCCAATGGCCTACACTCAGAGCTCTGGTCAGATCTGAAGGGAACCACTATGTCCTCATTGTGCAGCCACAAAGATGTTTCTCGGTGGCAAATCACTGGAGAATGGTGAGCAGCCTTTTTTGGTGGACGCCGCCATTGCAGCTACTTCCCTATCTGGCCCAGCTGAGGTTCCAATGGGCTGGTCAGAGCACCGCCTCCTCCGTGTCCTGAATCGCCCCGTCTAGAAGGGAAAAGAACGGGGAAGTCACCTAGGGGAAGGCAGAAGAGGGGAGAACAATCAGTTCACTCCACAATGAGTGCGTGCCAGAGTCGCTGTGTGCTCGGAGAACTCAGTCCCGCACACCAAGGCAACACGCCTGTCGTGTGGAATTTATAACCAGTCGGGGAAAATCCCTGGCCGGCCCTTCACCTCCACCGGTCAAAGTGTAGGGCCAAGCAGGGAGGTTAAAGACTATTATAGGTCAGGCTTCCTGAAAACAGGGCGGGAGCTAAAGATTTTCCTGAGTTTCTTTCCAGAAAGTACTCCCAAGAGAAACCCACAGCGGGGAGGAGGTTTTAATATCCAGGCTTTAATATCGAGCAAAATGCCTTCAGGGTAACTCTGGGCCCATCTGAAAGGGAACTTGGGCTGGGCATGGTGGTGCACGCCTGTAATCCCAGTACTTGGGAGGCCGAGACAGGAGGATCACAGGTATGAGGTCAGCCTCAGCAACTTAAATGAGACCCTTGACAATTTAGCAAGACCCTATTTAAAAATAAAATAAAATAAAGTCTGTGGTTATAGCTCAAAAGTAGAATGTTCCTGGGTTCAACCCACAATACCAAAACAACAACAACAACAAAAGGTGCCTGAAAGGGAGTTTGAGGATAGTGTATATGTCTCACTTCAAAGTGATCCCATTGAGAGGGGAGGAGCTGGAGGATTTGCAGCCCAGTGCCCAGCAGTCATTGCTTAGAGACTGATCCGGGGGGCCGAGGGAAGGGAGGGGTCCTCTTACTAGGGAGGGGTCCTCTTACTCCTCGCGTGCCAGATAGAGCAGGTCCCCGCAGTCTAGATGCCTCCTCTGGCAGTGGCTGTGTGGAGCTGGGCTGTGTGGGGCGAGATTCTCTTCTGACCAGTCTCTGGAGGCATGAGAGGCCCCCTCAGGTGGAAGTTCTGGTCTCAAGCAAGGTCGTTGTATGACCTGATGTTTGCAGGGTGTTATGGCTTGGATATGGAATGTCCCCCAGAAAATCTCATGTGTGGGTAATGCGGAAGTATTCAGAGGTGAGATCATTGAATCGGGGCTCCGACCTCATCAGCGGACAAGTCCACTGTTGGATTAATAATTCAAATGGAATTACTGGGTGGTAACTGTAGGCAGGTAGGGTGCGGCTGAAGGAGGCAGGTCGCTGGGTGTGTAGCCTTGGGGACAACATCTGTCCCTAGTCCCTTCTTCTCTCTGCTTCCTGACTTCCACGAGCTCAGCGTTCTTCTGCCATGCCTTACAATCATGATGTTTCTCTCTTGGAGCCGGCCGCCCGTGCACCAATCCTCTGAAACTATGTGTTGCAATCAACCTTTCCTCCTCTAAGTTGCTCTTGTCGGGTGTTTGGCTCACAGAGATGAATAGCTGACTAATGCACAAGGCTTTTCAGATCTGAGGAATGTCCAACAGGCTGAAAGCTACAGACACCTAGTACATTAACACTTTGAGGTGCCACCGTATGCAAGGAGTCCTGGGTCCTTAATTTTCTAGGGCTCCCCTAATTTCAAACAGTCTATCCACTGGATCATGCTTCTCAGTCCCCATGCCCCTGTGGAGTTACAGTGTCCGTGGGGACCGTGGACTATGAAGGTCTACCTCGTCAGCATTGCACAAGGACCTGGGCCCCAGCAGATCGAATCAGCCAACACACTGTGCCACCTCAGTCCCACCCAGCACTTCCAGCGTGCTTGTCAGCCACACCTCTCATTTTTCTGTCATTGGCGGGTGCCTTACCAGAGTCCTTGGTCAGAAGCCTGACTCTGGGGATCCCAACAAATCAGGTCTGGTCACTTGCCCCAAAAACCAAAAGGAAAAAAATACTGATGAAGAGCAGGGGAGGAACTCTCATCACTGTGGTCATATTGGGCAGGTGGAGTGAGGTCGAGCCCCCCAGCCCTTCTTCTGGGCACTGACCTGAGCTTTGGGTTTAAGTAGGAAGAACTGGGCCGGGTGAGGGGTGTGCAGCATGCAGCAGTCTTGGTCAGACTGTGGTCTGGTTGGATGTCTTTCTAGCTTGAGGGAACTATTTCCATGGCTGCTGGAGATGTTTACCTGTCAGACTCCCCAGTAGTGGAAGGGGGCAGTTTGGTCCCCACAAGATGATTACTCCTGCTCAGGGTCCAGTCTCATCGGTGGAGTGATCTGCTGCTTGGGGCGCAGTCTCCTCCTCCTGGAGGTTGTAGAGCAATGACTGGAGACTGTAGGTGCCACTTCAAGGGTCTGGAAGACAGTGTAGTGAAAGCTGGCCATGGAATGTCCCTGCAAATCTTGAAAATACCATAGTTACTCTTACTCTGGCATCCTCAGTCTTGAAGGGGAGGAGATAGTCTAGGTAAGTTTAGACTAATAAACCTTGTATTGCACTCTTTAGATGATTAATGTGTCTGTATGCAGAGCCAAAGTTTAAGGTAATAAAGGAGACAGATAAAAAAATGAAGGTGGAGAGGCCAGGCTTCATCCTGATTCTAGCTACTCATCAGGCACCTGCAGGCCCAAGTGAAGGGTTGGTGCTTTTACCAAGGCAACCTCCCAAGTCCCTGTTTTAGGAGATGTAAGTTGCTAAACCAGCCAGGCGTGGTGGCACACACCTGTAATCCCAGTACTTGGGAGGCTGAGACAGGAGGATCACAAGTTTGAGTCCAGCTTCAGCAACACTGCTTGCGTAATGTCACCAGCTCCGTGGGTCCCTGTGCTCAGAAGAAAAAGAGGTGCAATTGTGTGGGAACAAGACTCTCTACTGAGAACAAGACCTTCTTCTCCTTCTCCTTCTTCTTTTCTTGTTTGTTTGTTGTTTTTTGCGGGGGGGGGGGTTTGGTTTTTTGGTTTTTCTTGGTACTGGAGATTGAACCCAGGGGCATCCAAGCTATACCCCCAGTCCTTTTTATTTTTTATTTTGAAACAGGGTCTTGCTAAGTTGCGGAGGGCCTCGCTAAGATGCTGAGACTGACTTCAAACGTGTGATCCTCCTGTCTCAGCCTCCCAAGTACTGGGGTTGTAGGCGTGTGCCACCATGCCTGACACATACATGCTCTTAATAGCTAATAAGCCATGAGTTAAAGCGCAAGATGGCATCCACCCTTTGACCCTATCTATGGTGGTCCCTGACCGTCTCAATAGCAAAACATTACAAATGACCCAGTGTCTATCAAAATAGAATGGATACACGGATTGTGCTATATCCTTATGGTAGAAAATGATTCTCCCTTAAGTGAACTAGCCCTTCATATATCAATGTGGATAAATCTCTCAACATTCTGTTGAGTGAAATTAGCAAGCTACGGAAGAATGCACCAGTATGATTCCATTGGGTAGGAAAAGCACAGAGTGATAGATTCCATTCAAGAATGAGACACGCCAAGCTGACAACAGCAGTTACCTCTGAGTAGGTAAAAAGAAATATGAGTGATGGTTAAGTGAGATTAGTTTTAATTACAATAATTTGTTTTCTCAATGGGAACGTATTCATGTATTATGTGTGTAACCATAATTACACTTCAAAAATATGAATGCAAACATGCTTGGTGTAACATACAAAGTTTTTTTGTTTGTTTTTTGGCAGTGCTGGGGATTGAACCCAGGCCCTCGCATATGCTAAACACGTGCTCTGCCCCTGAGCTGCACCCCCAACCTTCACAAGGTACTCAAAAGGCAAGGTTCTCCTGCCATGCTCCACTCTCCAGGTGCCCTGCTACAAGACAAGGGGCAGAAACCTCCAATGCCTTTTTTTTTGTTTCCATGGTGAGAATCCCTGGTAGTAAAGGTTATTTGAAAGTTTGGAAGAAGCCCATTGTTTTCCAAATTCCTTTAGAAAAAAACCCCAGCATGGGCTATAACCTTGAGACCCTGCAGCTCCTCCAGCCCAGCGGAGGCAGAAGGGAGCCAGGATTGTTTGGGTCATGTGATTTCCCAGGTCCTGGAGGAAGGTCTAATCCCACAGAGCTGATTCTGGGACAGTAAAAGCCCATCACACCCCAAGGCCAAGTGGATGCACTTGGGACCTAGAAGGCATTCCATAGCTGGGAGTCCAGCGCTCGACTTTTCCCACACCCCGGCTTTCAAGTCTCCATCCTATCAGCCACACACCCCTTTCCAAACCACTGATAACATTCCTGAGTGAGACCAGGAATTGAACAGCACTGTATCACAACTTGCTCTATAAGCACTTTCTTGTTTTATTTTTACTTGACCTTCAAGAGAATTTTTCTCCTTTTATCTAACCCTAAAAGGAAGAAAACAAGATTTGGGGGTCCCTCCCTTTTCCTTGCTCCCTCCCGTGCCTACACCAAGGCAGACAACAACTCTTGTCCCAATCGGAAGAGAATTGGCACCTACTGGACACATCTCTAGATTAGGGACTTCTGGGCAGACAGCAGAGGGACACGGGGCCCACAGAAACTGTCCTTTGTAGTCCCAGGTCTCTATGGCTGTGATCAAATGGCCCCTCTCCAGTTGGGCAGCGGATGAGTCCATTTTAAGTCTTGCTTAATAATCCTTGCCAGCATTAAGAGATCATTTCTTTTAGTCACCTTAAAACTCAACTCGAAACTTTTTTTAATATACTTTTATTGGCACGTTGTAATCACACATCATAATGAAGTTCAGTGATATAGACATACACGCACACAGCACTTGGTGAGCTCTCCCTGCCCCACTCCCGCCCCTTCCCCGTACATGGTATTGAGAGTGGCATTGGTGATTTTGTAAATGTACACAGTTTCATTGGAAGCGTTTCCTTCCTCAAGTCTCCCTCCCCGTACCCGCTTTCCTCCCCTAGCCCCCTCCATCACTCTACTGGGGTTTCTTCTCCTTTATCTTGTATCTTGTCCTTCTTGTATCTCGATTTCTCCCTGGCTTCCACTTAATGACAGAAAACATATGACCCTTCTTCACTTTCTGTGACTGACTTACTTAGCATAGTATTTTCTAGTTCCATCCATTTTCCTGAAAATGACATAATTTTGCTCTTTATGGCTGAGTAAAATTCTATAATGCATATATACCACAGTTCTGTATTCTCTCTCTCTTGGTGTGCACCTAGGCTCTCTCCATAATTTGGCTATTGTGAATTGTGCTGCTGCAAACATGCATAATTTCAACTTAGATGCCTGTTGCAAAGTGTTTTTGTTTTGTTTTGTTTGTTTGTTTTGATGGTAGTGCTGAGGATTGAACCCAGGGGCATTCTACCTCCAAGGTACACCCCCAGCCCTATTTTATTTTTTATTTTGAAACAAGGTCTCAGTAAGTTGCTGTGGGCCTCGCTAAATTGCTGAGGTTGGCCTCGAACCTGAACTCTTGTCTCAGCCTCCCAAGTACTAGGATTATAGGCATTTGCCACCATGCCTGGCTGCAAAGTGTTTTAATTAATCTCATTGTGCTGTTTAGTCCTTGAACCACCTCCCTGGATAGCATCAGCTTTAGCTTTGGAGCATTAAGAATGAGGGCACCCCAATGGGCTCTTGACTCGCCCAAGGTGGCCCAGCCCACATGGGGGACCCAGACAGGATTTGAAGTCCTTCCTTCCTTCCTTCCTTCCTTCCTTCCTTCCTTCCTTCATTTATTTATTGTTACTGGGAATCTCTAAGCTTCACCCCCAGACCTTTTTTGTGTGTGTGTGGTACCGGGGATTGAACCCAGGGGCATTCTACCTCCGAGCTACATCCCCGGCCCTATTTTTTTATATATATATATATATACTTTATTTTGAAACCGGGTCTCATGAAGTTGCAGAGGCCTCACTAAGTAGCCGAGGCTGGCCACGAACCCGGATCCTCCGGTCTCCGCCTCCCAAGTACTGGGATTACAAGTGTGCACCACCACGCCTGGCCAGACCTTTTTTTTCTTCTTTTTAAATTTTGAAATAGAGTCTCTCTAAATTGATGACAATCTCGCTAAGTTGCTGAGTCTGGCCTCAAACCTGCGCTCCTTCTGTCTCAGCCTCCCAACTACTGGGCTCACAGGTGTGTGCCACCATGCCCTGCTGAGGCGGGTCCTTCTGAGCCCAAAGCGGGTGTGCTGGTCACTGCTCCACACTGCCCAAGCAGAGGCCACCCGGGAACCCTCCACGGCCGCTGCTTCAAGTGTTGCCCTGTGGATGAGTCCCCGCCCACGCAGAGATTACCCAGGATGTTTACAGAAGAGTACAAATTAGTTCAGTCGACTCCTGCCCCAGCCTGGAGAGCAGCAGGCCCAGCCTTGCCCAGGCCTAGCCCTGGGTGTGACCTCAGAGGGCTGGGAAAGAGCCTGAGCCTTCCCGAGTTACTCTGCCATGCTGGGCCTGGGTGCCAGCTCTCGTGTAGGCATCCAGGTGAAGACGTGGTGGCTCCTTAGGCGCGGATGCTCATGAGTTAGGGAGCCTAAGGGCACTGGGTTTCTGAGTAAAAGCGACCCAGTCCTTGGTCTGTCTTCCTCTCTCCTCTGGTGACCACAGGGTCCTTCCCTCTGCTTCTTCCTCAACAGCCCCCTGCCATGCGCAGTCCTCTCTCTCTCAGCATCTTTTTTTTTCCAGTGCTGTGGATGGAGCCGGGCCTCCCTCGGGCCAGGCAAGCACTCCACCACTGACCTCCAGGCCTCAGTGCACAAGCGCCACTTTGTCCTCTGAGTCTTGCTGCGCTTCCCTGCAGGGAACCAAGCACAGCCCTAAGGCCTGCTGTGCTCTTGTAGGTGGCCTTCTCTTGGGTTCAGACTGTCGTCACTGTGTGGTTTTGTGGGGATGACACAGACAGGCTCGGTTTCGGGTGTAGGAACCACTGTCTCACCAACTCTGTGCCTGGCACCCTGGTGTCCCGTCTCACCCTCTGACTGAAGCTAGTCTCGAGCCACCTTCCCTGGGGGTTTGAATACTTCCTGGAAGGCCAGAGCTGTAGAAAGCCGTGCGTGCTTGCCAGCTTCACAGATGGTCAGCAGCCCCTTCCGCCTCTTGATGGAATTCTAGACGCGTCCAAGGAGGTGTTGGGGACTGGGTTGTGTAAGTAGATTTGGTAAGATTCAGTTGGTAGCATCAGCTTTGACAGAGGACTTACACTGAGCTCCTAATGACTTTAACATGGGAAAGGTCCAAACTGATCCCTGTTGGTGGGTGGCAAGTTATCTCTGTCCTCACAGAATGACATTTGGCCGGGTGTGGTGGCACATGCCTGTTAATCCCAGTACTTGGGAGGCTGAGGCAGAAGGATCACAAGTTTGAGGCCAGCCTCAGCAAATTAGCAAGATCCTCGACAACTTAGCAAAAATATAAAAAGTAAAAAGGGCTGGGGTTGTAGTTTGGAGGTAGAATGCCCCTGGGCTCAATCTCCAGTACCAAAAAAAATTTTTTTTAAAGATTGAACTTAGGAAGAATCAAGTGTAAGGGATGAGAGTAAAAAGTCAACAGAAATTTATAAACAAATAAGCACGTTTATGAAGGTACAACGTGGGGAACACCCAAAATCCAGTCAGTGGGACCTAAGAATGATATCAGAAAGGAAAGAATGTTTTGGGATGCTAACTCTTTTTTGCTAGCGGAGGGGGCTGCTTGGTGAATAAACACAATTCAGAGAGGCAGGCCACATAAAACACTGGCCCAGCTGGGCATGGTGGCACACACCTGTAATCCCAGTACTTGGGAAGTTGAGACAGGAGGATCATAAGTTCAAGGCCAGCCTCAGCAATTTATCAAGGCTCTCAGCAACTTAGACACTGTTTCAAAATAAGAAATAAAATAGCGCTGAGGGTGTAGCTCGGAGGTAAAATGCCCCTGCGTTTGGTCCCTAGCACCAAAGACAAAACAAAACTCTGGTCCAGGTGTCTGGTAAATCTCTCTGTGCTGTCAGATGGGTGACTCGGGATTGAATGGATGGGGGGGACTGTCAGGAGAGAGTGTCACAGCCATTCAGCCAAGTGCAACCTCTGTTTCCCCACCTTCGTGCGTTGGGGACACTGCCCTCCTTCTGCACTACAGGTAGATGGTTTTATCAGTGATTTGCCGGCCCGGTCTACTGAGCGAAAGCCACGTGGTTGGTTCTTGTGTTTGGCTAGGTAGAGAGAAGAAAGCAAGTGTGGGATGTAGAGGTCTGGAGACACCATGAGAGGCCTCAGGGAGAACTGTGTCTACAGAAGCAGCCTCGCTGGAAGGAGGCTGCCTCTTCCGGGGAAGGCCATTGGGATTTTTATGGTCAGATCAATATGGCGGCCATGGCATGACTAAATGGAGACCTAATGTCCTATCTTCCTGTCAGGTTGGAAGTCTTCTCCCCAGGGTTTGCCTGAGGCTGTAGTTGGCTCTCCATTATGCAGGGCTGTCTGCTTCCTTCTGGGTCGTGTGGGGCTCTCTGGTCTAGAACATAGCCACGGCAGAGCGGGGACCCAGCCCGAGCGTGGAGGGCCTTCATCAGAGCCGCGCAGGCTTCTCCTCCTTGTTCTCATCTTTTTAGTGCCTCTGTGTCCTTCATTCTGATGTGCATCCATTCCTTTTTCTTATTTCCCTAATTTGCTTATAACACAGCTGAAACATGCAGGAAATCACATATAATACGACAACACTATCTCTTCAGTTCAATAAAATCTTATCATTTTACAGTTTTGTTTTAAGAAATAAAATCTCACAAGTGACTGAGCATCTCATCTTTGAACACTTGCATCCATTTTTCCTTGTCAAGAGATAACTGGTATCCTGGATTAGGAGCATATTATTTTATTTTATATTATTTTATTGTGATACTGGGGACTGATCCCATTTCATACACATCAAAGTGGCAAAAAGGAAAAAAAAGCCTGAAAATACCAAATATTCCTGGATGAGGGAAAAGAGGTTCTTTCTTACACTGTTGGAAGAATATTATTCATAGATCCACCTTGGAAAGCAATTTGAGAATATCATTTATGGTCAAAGGTATAGAAATCTAGATACGTGTTTCTCTCGAGAAATTTTTGCACAGGTGCACAAGTAGACCTTTATGAGAATATTGGTTATACCATTACTTAGAAGAGCACAAATTACAAGCACCTAAATGCCCATCAATAGGCAAATGGATAAACCGATATGTAAAATACTACACAGGAGGTGGGAGTAATGGATCAGAGCTACCTCTCTTCTACTTTTATTTTTTAAATTTAAAAAAATTTTAATTAATTAATTAATTAATTAATTTTAAGAAACAGGGTTTTGTTAGGTTGCCCATGCTGACCTCCAACTCCTGGGTTCAAGCAATCCTCCTGCCTCAGCCTCTTGAGTAACTGATTGTAGGTGCAGGCCACTATACCTAGCTTTGCTCAGTGGTAGAGTGCTTATCTAGCATGCCCAAGGCCCTGGGTTTGATACCTAGTATTGAAAAAAGAAGAGGAGAAGTAACCTTAATGTCTTTGAAAATCAATTTGTAAGTAAGCAGTATAGGTCTTTTTCTTTTTTCTTTTTGGTTCTAAGGATCAGACACAGGGCCTGGTGTATGCTAGGCAAGTACTCTACCGCTCAGCTACATATGCAGCCCTAGTGTATGTCTTATTGTATTTATTCATTTATTTATTTATTTATTTTGTTCTGGGGATTGAACCCAGGGACATTTAACCTCTGAGCCACACCCCCAGCCCTATTTTATTTTTTATTTTGAAACAGGGTCTCACTAAGTTGCTGAGGCTAGCCTTGAACCTGTGATCCTCCTGTCTCAGCCTCCCAAGTACTGGCATTACAGGTGTGCACTACCCTGCCTGGAGTCTTTTTATTTTTATAATCCAAATATTGATTGTAAAAATTAATGTGGAGAATTTCTTTACTGTATTTCTTTTGTCAAGAAGTGAACGTGGAGGCCTGGTTTTAGGATTCATTTCTTCCTCTCTCTGTTCATCTTGAACAACCAAACTGGTCAACTTCTTTTCCTTATTATGATACTGAAACCCAAAATTTTCTCCAATACCGAAACTTAAGTTCTTCTCCTTTTTAAGGGGAAGCTGCCCCTCCCCCTTTATTTTTTCCTTTAGTTAGAGGAAATTCACAGAGCCAAGATTAAAAAAAAAAAATAGGTGGTCATCTCTGTCCTGTGGCAGCGCGGAGCTCCCCGGCCCTGCGGACGTGCCACGCCCGCCACTTCCTGACGTCATCCTATTTCTGTCTTCAATAGCTCATTGACACAATCGCCTCGGAGATCGGAGAACTGAAGCAAGAGATGGTGCAGACAGATGTCAGCCTGAAGAATGGCCTGGAACCTGCCGAAACCCACAGGTGACCAGCGACACGGCTAGGTGGCGGGTGGAGAGGGACGCGGCAGGCCCGGTGGCCAGGAGGTCTGACCTCAGACACTCCTTGGAAGCTGGGGAACCGGGAGACGAGTGGCGCCGCCAGAAGAAATCCTCTGTGGGAGGTGGGAGTGGCCTGGGTGTCCTGGGCGCTTGTTCATTTTAATCACTTTGAAGGCACATGAACTTTATACCTTCTCCATTCGCCCTGGCACCAGAACCCGGAAACCTGACATTGTCTCTGCCAGGTCCACCTACTCAGGGATGGAAACAGTAGCTCAGCGGGATCCTCCGTGTGCAAAACAGAACTCAGTATAGCCGGCTCAGTCTCCTGCAGGTTTAAAGGGGACCACTAAAGAGGATGGATTCGTTTTGCATTCTCAGGTCAGAAAAAGTCCCCAGTGGTTACCATAGCCGTTAACCTGAAAAGCGACCCCGCGTATCAGAAACTGGAGATGGTTGTAAATGCGGTTGTAGATGATTGAGATGGGGAGGCAGTCCGCCCTGCTGGTTCAGCGGGCTCCTTGTTAAGGTGTTGCACACTCCCGGCACAGGTAACAGCAGCCTGGCTTTGATGTGGAGAATGGAGGTGCAGGGACCAGGCTGGAGCGGGAGGTGACTTCTTCCAGCTTTTCGATGTTGTTAATTCTTTGCTAACAAAGACGGCAGAATATAATTGCTTCAGCAGGACGTGGAGACTTGGCGCCTCGGACGCCAGTTTCACGACCAGCTTCTTCCCCTTCCCCAGAAAGCAGGGTTGAGGCTGCCCGAGCAGTGTGAAGCTGAGATTTTTGTGCAGGTTCTGCAGGCAAGTCAAGGGACAGGCAGGCGAGCCCGGTGTCTCTGGTTGTCTGGGCAAGTTTCAAACCAGCCCGACTTGTTCCCGGCTGTAGACTGAGAGGAGAGAGCACCATCCCCGGGAGGTGATTGCAGCTAGAAGGTGGTGTCTTGATGTCCTGTGCCTTTAAAAGAACTGCATTCTCCTGGCCAGGGAGTTCTGTGCCTTCCCTGTCCTGTCCTCGCCTTTGTGACAAGTGACACGGGTAGACCAGATGGTCCCCACACTTCCTGCAGCATCCCAGCATTCTGTGATTCTTATTGACCTCGGTTTGAAGCGCTTCAATTAGTTAACTCCCCCCCCCCATTGACTAGACAAATGTTCAATGATTTTTAATTAGAGACTTGCGGTCTCACACTCAAAGGAATTCAAATGGCGTGGAGCTTTAACCTGGAGATTCCTCTTTACCCTTTACATTACCCGTCTAAAATTAAATTGGGAGTCCAGGCCGATGCCAACGTGGAGAGAGCTTTACTAGCACTGGTTCATTTATTTATTTATTCATTCATTCATTCATTTTGGTACTGGGGACTGAACCCAGGGGCATTCTACCTCCAAACTATACCCCTATCCCTTGTTGTTTGTTCGTTATTTTGTTTTGAATCAAGGTATAGCTAAGTTGCAGAGGGTCTTGCCAAGATGCTGAGGTTGGTTTTGAATCTGCCATCCTCCTGTCTCAGCCTCCTAAGTACTGGGATTCAGGGCGTGTGTCACTGAGCCCAGCTGATCTGCTCTCTCTAAATGGCACTTCTCATTTCCTCTTTCTTGCTACCCCATCCCACTAAACCCTAGAGAGTACAGCAGCACAGGGTTTTTTTTACTACCCCTCCTTTTTACTACCCGTTTCGGGGACATGCCTCTGTGTGGGTAGGTCCACCAGGCCCGAGGAACCATCGCCTCTGGACTGATCCTATTTTCTGAAGATTCTTTATCCTCAGGGGGCTCAGAGGGATCAACAAAGCAACCACAGGACAGATTTTCTGGACTCAGGCTGAGTTCGAAGGACCCCTGTGATCCTGGCTACACCAGGTCATCTAAGACGTTGCTCCCTTTGTCGATGCCTGCTCCCCTCTATCGCCACCGTTCCTACTGCCACCTCACTGGTGCCCTCTAGCCCAGGTGAATCACAGCGGATGCTCTGCCCACCTGCTCCGGAAGCAGGCACGTGGAATTCAAAGACTGTGTGGGCAGAAACCCAGTGCTGTTACAGTGTAGCAATTGGCTGCCACCACGGGCCTCTTCTGGGAAGTTGGACTTCCCAGTAGTCATGTAAGGAGGTTGACATCAAAACATGAAGCCCAGGCTGCTGTTCCCTATCCAGCCCTGCCTGTCTTCCCTTGACTAGAAGTTGAAAGACCAGATTAGAAGAGACCAAAGGGGAGCTTCAACCTGGGGAAAAGCTGCCAAGTTCCACTCCAGTAAGTCTCTAGTGGAGCCATGATGACCATATCGGCTTCTCTGTGACCTCCTGAAGGAAACCCACCCCACCGTGTCCTGCTTTAAAAAAAATCTTCCCACTGCCAAAACATAGTTCAGCAAAAGTGTGCCATTAAGTATCTAGCTAAATGAATTTTCACAAAGTAAAGAGACTGTGCAACCAGCACATTCAGACCAGAAAACTGAGCATTCCAGCCGGGCATGATGGCGCACGCTTGTAATCCCAGACTTGGGAGGCTAAGACTGGAGGATCCAGGTTCGTGGCCAGCCTCAGCTACTTAGTGAAGCCCTCCACAACTTAGTGAGACCTTGTTTCAAAATAAAGAATAAAAAATAGGGCTGGGGGTGTACCCCGGATGTAGAATGCCCCTGGGTTCAATCCCCAGTACTACCAAAATAAATAAATAAATAAATAAATAAATAAATAAATAAAAGAAAGCTGAACATTCCCAGGACATGGTCATCCACCGGGGTGGGGTGGGGGGACAGGTATCATCCTGTCATCCCAGTACACAGGAGGCTGAGACAGGAGGATCACAGTTTCAAGGCCAGCCTTAGCAACTTAGCAAGATCCTCAGCAACTTAGCAAGACTTTGTTTCAAAATAAAGAATAATTTTTGAAAAGGGTTTGGGGGGTAGCTTAGTGGTAGAATGCCCCTGGGTTCAATCCCCAGTACCAAAAAAATTTTTTTAAAGAGGAAAAAGAAAATTTAACATTTCTAACACCCCTTCAGTCCCTGTGCACTATTCTAACTTCTGTTGCTATAGATTCGTTCTTCTTGGCTTTTTTGCTTTGCTTCGTTTCTAGATTTTGCTTTTGTTTTTATGTTGGTGCTGGGGACGGAACCTAGGACTCAGCATATGCCCAGGATGTGCTCTACCACTGAGCTACACTCCCAGCCCCAGTTTTGCCTATATTTGAACCTTATACAGCTGGAATCATACAGTGTGTGCTTTTTGAACTCTGATTTCTTTCGTTCAATGTTTTTTTATAGTATTCCATTTTATGGATAAACTACAACTTGTTTATCCATTCTGCTATTGATAGATATTTGAGTTGGTTCCAGTTTGGAGTTGTACTGAATAACGCTGCTGTGAACGTTCTTGTGCATGTCTTTTGGTGGACACAGTAATATAAGAGTGGAATCATTGGGTTATATATTCAACTTTGTTAGATAGTGCCCAAAAGTTTTCCAATTTTTCACTTCTACCTAGAGGATACGAGAGCTCTGGCTGTTCCATTCTCGTCTGCACTTGGTATTGGTGACTTTTTTCATTTTAGCCACTTGGATGGCTGTGTTGCTTTGGAGTGTCTGAAACCATGATGGTTGGAGACAGGTTGGAGTACCTGTATATTCTGACTCAAGTGTTTATCTCAGTGCTATTAGACTCAGGAATCGGAACTCTTTAGCTCTGACAGAGCATTGTATTTTCCAAGGCTAAAGTCATAGAGAATTCTGAGCTTTCAGTCAGTTAACAGTGATATTTAAGGAAACTGTGAAGTTATGGAAAGAGTTATTTGTGGGGGGGATAAAAAGGTAAAATAACCCAGAAATTAAGAAATAAGGCTAAACATATGTACCTTTTATTATATGTATTTCTGCTTTTAAATTGTAGATCTAATAAACTTACAGCAGAACGACAACAACAAAAAACTGGCAGTGAAATTCTCCCCACTTCCGATAGTCTATGGCTTTACTTTATCTGGTAATTGTATGCAGAAATATTCAGCATCTCATGAATTTATTTGGCCAAGGCTATTAACTGCATCCTAACTAATGAATGTATGTGCCTGTATATGATACAGCTGTTTATAATGCATCCCTATCTAGTACAGTGTACCACATTTAAAACACCTGTGTCCTCAACTTCAGTGACTTCAAACACAGAATTCTTTTGGTCAGTTCATCTTCTCTTCTTCAAATGTCGCATATAAAGTGACTGTACTTCATTGATTTGTATTCTCTTTCGCTCTTCTGAAGATTTGGGGAAGTGTATGCATGAGGTCATTTGGAAAGGAGGCCAAGCCATTGGATGCAAAGTCCCTTTGCACTCTGACTTCTTACACAGTATCCGTGCTGTGTACAGTGTTGGCCAACATAACAAATATTTTCCTCTCTCGCCATTTCTGGAAGCCTGCACACACCACAGGTCACCACTGGTCCAGGCTTGGGGCTCAGGTCTCCCAGCATCAGTGTGTGAACAGCCTTTCCCGGTCACACTCGTAAAAGAAAGGTTAGTCTTGGGAGCTAGGGATGTAGCTCAGGGGTAGAGCACTTCCTCAGCAATCAAGAAGGCCCTGGCTTGAATCCCCAGCACTGCAAAAAAAAAATAAATAAATAAATAAAATAAGGTTGGTTTTCTTCTTTTGTGAGATCTAGTCTGGTTCAACAGAACATGGGAGAGTCACGGAACCCATACAGAATATTGGGTTTATCTTGTAGTACCTTAGTCCCTTTGAAAACGTTGTTGTTCACGAAGTTTGTGGCTCCTTTATACATGTTGTCTCCTTGGAAGAATTGTCAAGCACATTTCCACCCATTCTCGGGTGCTTGGCCTTGCATGCCTGCAAGACAGGATAGAGGAGCGCCTGACTTGGGTCAAGACCGCGTGCGTTCTCCGTTGAAAATCCATGACGTGAAGCACCCAGGCGATACTGTAGACGGGGCTGCTCTTCCCCTTAGCAGAGGTGGGGTTGGTGCCGCGCTTGCTGGGGTGTGGCTTTGTTCATAAATACAGCGGGTCATGGGGCAGTGTTAGCTCTGTGGGAAGACATTCTCCTGTCACGCCCATTGATGATATTCTGCTAGTTTCAAGACACCGGAGCATTTTTAATATGGTCCCAAGGAATCTTGTGAGCATCAGCCAACTCTTGGACCATAGTGTGACCAGCGTGGCAACAATTAAGTTCAACTTAAGGGAAATACTTAATGGGTGGGTGCCTATTTGCTAAAATGCCTATCTAGTAGAGCCTGCGATTCACACAACCTGAGGGTGGAAAGAGTTATAAACAAGTGAGTGTCATATAATGAAATGAGGATGTAATAGATGAATACAGGGATGTCCCAGGGGGAAGGAGGTCATTCCAAGTCACAGGTGGTTTTAGAAACTGTCATGAGACTTGACATCAACCTTATTAAAGAATGAGTTATGCAGGTATAAGAAGAGTTCTCAAATCACAGATGTTCCCAAGTCTTCTCAATTGGCCTCCAAAGTTGCTGGGATTACAGGCATGCGCCACTATGCCCAGATGGCTTCTCTGTCAATAGATAACTTTAGCCACATAATATTACCAGTGTCATGTTCTAGGATTTGATCGATTTTACAGCATGCGTGTGTGTGTGTGTGTGTGTGTGTGTGTGTGTGTGTGTGTGTGTGATGCTGGGGATTGAGCCCTGGGCTGGGCACATGCTAGGCAAGCACTCTACCACTGAGCTGCTCCCAGCCCTATTTTACACCTTGCAGGCTTTGCCTCGCGCTGCGTTGGCTGTGCCACAAGTGCCTGCCTCGTTAGAATTCAGCCGGGGAATTATTCCAGCTAGGTAACAACACCATCACAGCCCAAGGCGCCTAAATGCTAGACACTGCACATCCGCCAAACGCGCGACTTTCTGTGCAGCTGCGAGCAGGCCCGGCTCTGCGCTGGAGGCCGCAGCCATCACAGCCCGCCTGGCTCCTTCCCTGCCTGTGCCCAGCTCCAAGGGCAGCCAGGACAACGGGTCCTTTGTTCCTACTTCTTACTTTTACAGGAACGAGTGAATAGCCCTGCCAGCCGTGCCTCTGTATCTGCCCATCTCTAGCGGGAGGGTCCGCGGGAGGAAGTTCCTGAGCAAGATCCCCACCCGTCTGTCTTCTCTCGGGAAATGCGGTCCCCTCTGCTACCACCACGGCAGCCATGCCAGCCAGGCAGCTCTTCTCCCGTTTCTATGTCCTTTCCTCCTGGTCTGCAGGAGATCCAACTTAAAAATCACTGACAGCCCTCAAAGCTTTTCGCAAAACTCCTGCGCCACGCTCTTAGAAAGCTTCCGGAGGAAGTTGCTGCTGCCTCCCTCACAATGCAACAGCCTTCAGCCCGCAGGGGTAGACCCCACACCCCAGACGTGGCAGAGACTCTCTTGCCCTTTAGAGTTTACGGGAACAACAACAACAACAAAAAATCCTCAAGGAATTAAAATATCAACTTGTTTGCAAGAGAATGTCTAAAGTCAGAAAACTGGGGCTGGGGCTGGGGCTGGGGCTGGGGCTCAGTGGTAGAGCCCTTTCCTCGCATGTGTAAGGTCTTGGGTTCAGTCCTCAGCCCTGCAAAAACAAGAAATAAAAAAAAAGAAGTAAAGAAAAAGAAAAAAATCTTGGGCAGGACTCGGGTCCGGTTCTATCATTTTTTATTGTTTTGACCTTAAATAAGGAGTTAAATTGGATGGCCTTGAATCTTCCTCCCAACTCAGCTCAACACGCAGTGGTTTATTTTTATTTTGTGTGTGTGTGTGTGTGTTACTGGGGATTGAATCCAGGGTCATTCTACCTCTGAGCTACACCCCCAACTCCATTTTATTTTTTTATTTTGAAACAGGGTCTTGCTAAATTGCAGAGGGCCTAAGTTGCTGAGGCTGGCCTCTAACCTGCGATCCTCCTGTCTCAGCCTCCCAAGTACTGGGATGACAAGTGTGCGCCTCCATGCCGGGAATTTTTTCCTGGCACTGGTGATTGAACCCAGGGTGCTCCAACCCTGAACTACACTCCAGCCCCTTTTATTTTTTATTTTGCTAAGTTGCCCAGGCTGGCGTCAAATTTGCAATCCTCCTGCCTCAGTATCCAAGTCGCTGGGATCCCGGGCTTGTGCCAGGTGCCTGGAATCTGCCGTGATCTTTACAGGAATCTCCCTCCCCCACCCTCTGCCCATCACTTTACCATCGGGGTGGCAGGTGAGAGGTTTTCTCAGCTTATCTGCCGCTTTCTCTGTTTTAAACTGATCGCATTAGCCAGGGTCCTACTGTATTTAGGAATTTAGGCTTCATGTCCAAGGTGTCAAACAATTGTTGAGTATCAACTACTAGGTGTGTTGTATATGGAAGATTTTCTGGGAAATCTTTTTTTTTTTTTTTTTTTTTTGCGGTACCGGGGATTGAACCCAGGGGCATTCTACCTCCGAGCTACGCCCCCAGCCCTATTTTTTATACTTTATTTTGAAACCGGGTCTCACGAAGTTGCGGAGGGCCTCACTAAGTAGCTGAGGCTGGCCGAGAACCCAGATCCTCTGGTCTCTGCCTTCCAAGTACTGGGATTACAAGCGTGCGCCACCACGCCCGGCCTTCTGGGAAATCGTTCCTGAGCCGGAGATTTTTCTTAGATGGACATCTTCAGTCTGGGTTGCTATTTTCTTTCTTCTTTGTAAGCGGACTCTTCTACTAACATTTTTTCCAGAAGTCATGGATGCCCAGGCCCACTGTCCCTCTTCTCTCGGCCCTGCTGAGCCCTGGGTTCATCTTCCACCAAGCCTGACATCTTGTCCACTCCCTGCTAGGTACTTCAATATAAAATCAAGAATCTGCTACTCCAAGAGCAAAACCATGCTGTACACAAGACCCCCAACTTCTGTCTGGTCCCTGATTCTCTCTTTCTTTCTTATTTTGTTTTTTTGGTGGATTGTAATTTTACATCATGTTGGGGTACAGAGTGTCAGAAAAATACATGCGCACAACTCTTGGTGCCCTCCCCACCAGGTCCCCCTCCCTCGCTTCCCCCTCCCCCACATGTCTTTGAGATCGGAATTGGTAATTTCGCATACATTCATAGCATTGTTTCAACTATTGCATTCTGTACGACTTTGTCTCCCCCTCCCTTCCCTAATCGCCCTCAGTCCCCTGGAATCTCTGCTCATCTGTCTGATGTTGCCCTTATTTCCGAGTTTTCTAGCTTCCACATATAAAAGAGAACACACTTGTTCCTTGAGACTGGCTATGCTCAGTATAATGTTCTAGAGTTCCATCTCTTTTCCTGCAAATGGTGTGATTTTGTTCTTCTATATGGCTTAGTAAAATTCCATTGTGTGTATATACCAAAGTTTTATGATCCATTTATCCGTTGACGGACACCTAGAAACTTTGAAACTGCTAGAAGAGGGTATGGGACCAACACTCCACGTAGAGGTACAGGTAGAAACTTTCTCATAAGATCCTGAAAGCTCAGGAAATTAAAACAATGGGATGGCATTCAATTAAAAAGCCTCTGCGCAGCAAAGGAAACCATCAAGAATCTACCGAGAGACCTGCAGATTGGAGAGCTTTTTTTTTTTTGGTACTGGGAATTGAACCCAGAGGCACGCTACAACTGAGTCCCTTTCTTTCTCTTTCTTTCTTTCTTCCTTCCTTCCTTCCTTCCTTCCTTCCTTCCTTCTTTCTTTCTTTCTTTCTTTCTACTGGGAATTGAACCCTGGGGCACTCTACAACTAAGCCCTTCCTTCCTTCCTTCCTTCCTTCCTTCCTTCCTTCCTTCCTTCCTTTTATTTTATTCTTTCTATACTCCCAGCCCTTTCTATTTTTTATTTGGAGACAGAGTCCTGCTAAGTTGCCCAGGCTGACCTCGAACTTGTGACCCCCTCCTGCCTCCTCCACTGAGTCACCCTTGGTCCTTATTCTTAGGGCCACCCCTGTATTGGCCTCTTGTAGCAAGTGGCTGGGGTCCTCCAGCGGCGCCACGTGTAGCTGTTTGAGGCACCCCCCCCCCCAGTGACAGGCGTTGTAAATCTGGAGCATAGCTGAAGGCTGCGTGTGGGCAGAATGAGGAAGGGCAGCCCAAGAGGCAAGATACACCTGGCAGTTTCTTTTCTCTTTCCAGTGCTCGGATCCAACCTGGGGCCTTATGCATGCGAAGGAAGCGCTTTGCCCCTGAGCTGCACCCTCCCTCTTCCTTACTTCTTTTCCAACTGAGAGTCCAGGCGGGAGGAGATCGTCATGGTGCAGAAGGAGCTGCTGGGAGCTGGGCGC
The DNA here is from genome assembly GCA_004027185.1 of Glis glis. NCBI lineage: Eukaryota > Metazoa > Chordata > Mammalia > Rodentia > Gliridae > Glis > Glis glis. Next base: position 26,214 of record PVJS01011121.1, on the reverse strand, counting down.
CCACGGTGCTGGGGTTTTCCTTCCCCCACGGCACTCTAAATTCTGCCAAAACAAGCTCACGAGTTTGGTATATAGAATAGTCTTTGTCGATCCTAGAATGGAAACACATTGCCTCACTTTTCTGTTGTTGTTATTATCCAAAAATTAGGACACAATAAGAGTCATCCTGGAAATTCCACTGAACGGAATTTTTTTTTTTTTGTACCGGAGATTGAATCCAGGGACATTCTACCTCCAAGCTACACCCCCAGCCCTTTTCTATTTTTTATTTGAAACAGTCTTGCTAAATTGTTGAGAGTCTCACTAAATTGCTGAGGCTGGCCTCAAACCTGCAATCCTCCTGTCTCAGCCTCCCATGTATTAGAATATGCCAGGCTGCACAGAATCTTTATTTGTAGTTCAAAAACCACCCAAGGCTTCTAAAATCAGAAGTTTTCTTCAGGCAGTCTTTGTTGGTTTGGGTAACGGATTCTTTGTTCGTCAAGAATCTGTTTTCGATACAGGGGATCTGAGGGTAAGTGGCATGTGGTCACATCCACCAGGTCTTCATGTTGTAAAGAGCTGACGGGAGTGGGCTGGAGTTCTAATGAGGTAGAATGGAAGAAATAAAATATTAGGCAGAAAGGAGACAAATTCGAAGAAAAAAGGAAAATACAGTTTTAAAAAATCTAAAGCCCTTAGCTGTTGCAGGGCTCGGCTTGCCGGGGACCTGCCCGAAGAGCCAAACAATGGGCTAGTTTCACATCTAAAATTCCTGAGGTGGTTAGATTCTAGAGAAAGAACTTCACCTTCCACCAGAACTCCAAAAAGTCACACCTGTTGTTAAAAAGCCTTACACCCCACTGGCCACCCAACTTCATGTCTTCAAGTCTCCAAGCCTCCGGGGTCCCTGAGAGCCCTATCTCAACACCTCTTGTCTAGCTTGGAGCTTCTAAGAGGAGACCACCATCCCATGGTCCCCCACTTCCTGCCATGGTGGGCCTGGCCACCCCCCTTCTCCAGGGGCATGTAAGAAAAGACTGTAAGGATCCCAGAGGGTCTCTCTTGCTCGCTCTCAGTCTCTCTTTGCCCTGAACAGCCCCCTCGTGCCTCTCTCTGCGCCCCTCCGTGCCCCTCCCAGCTGCCGTCTGCCGTGGCTCTCACACCCTGAGATGGCCTGTGTATGTGTTTCCCGCCTTTCTTAAATTAAACCTGTGCCTTTATCTCTGACTGGTGTGTGCTGAAATTCTTCTTCAACACTGGAGCCAAGGACCCACGAGAAGTCATCCCGTCTCCCATGACAGTTCCAGTTGATTGCAAATCCTCCTTTTGCAAGTCCTCAAAGACCAAGAGGCGGAAGCGGGGGATGTAGCGCAGTGTAGAGCACTCGCCTGGCATGTGAAGTCCTGGGTTTGATCCCCAGCACTGACTGAGAAAAAACCCCACAAGATTATGAGGTTGAAGGAGACTAGAATTGGGATTGATTCAATTGAAACTATGACACACCTGAGCCGGGCGTGGTGGCACACACCTGTAATCCCAGTACTTGGGAGGCTGAAACAGGACGATCGCAGGTTTGAGAACAGCCTCAGCAATGTAGCGAGACTCTCAGCAACCTAGCGAGACCATGTTTCACAACAAAAAAATAAAAAACAGGTTTGGGGGTATAGCTAGGAGGTAGACTGCCCCTGGGTTCAGTTCCCAGTACCACAAACAAACAATAAATAAATAGAGCCAGGCGTGTTGGCTCATGCTTGTAATCCCAGTACTTGAGAGGCTGAGACCGGAGGATTGCAGGTTCGCGGCCAGCCTCAGCTACTTAGTGAGGCCCTCCGCAACTTAGTGAGACCCTGTTTCAAAATAAAGAATAAAAATTAGGGCTGGGGGTGTAGACTGGAGGTAGAGTGTCTCTGGGTTCAATCCCCGGTACTGTAAAAATAAAAGATAAAAATAAAAAAATAAATAGGAATGGGGGTTTGGCTCAGAGGTAGAACAAACAACCTTGGGTTCAGTTCCCAGTAGCCCCCCACACAAACAAAAAAACACCTTACAAGCCTTACATGCCTCATATAAAGTCATCATTTCCTGCAAAGCGTGTCGTCTTGATGTGGAAGAACTCACATGTGCTGGGGCGGGGACTCAGGTACCAATAGATAGGACTTGTTGAGAACACAATGCTAAAGCTCTGGCACAGTGCACCGGCCTCATCTGAAGGGCGTTCTCCTGCCAACACTGTCTACTTTCTAGTTTCTTTGTGCTCAGCAAGCTGCTGCTGTCCAAATCCTACATCTCATTCCCAGTGCTGGAATGAGGTGTTCTGTATCTAGAGACTGGCTTGCTGCTCTCTCTCTCTCTCTCTCTGTCTCTGTCTCTCTTTCTGTGGTGCTGGGGATTGAGCGCAGGACCTCATGCACACCAGGCCTATTTAGGGACTTTGACTGGAGCATTTATCAGCGAGGTCCTGTGTCGGTGGGCATAGAGTTAGAATTCCAGGCCATAACTCGTCATTGGCTTTTACATGCAGAGCCACCCTCTGCAGCTGACCTGTGGCTAGAGGGGCACCCCTGAGAGAAATTCATGAGCAACCAGGAAGGAGCCGCTAAAGGGCTGGATTTGTTATTCTAGAAGGATCAGAGCTGCCTCCTTTTCTTGCCTCAGGCTCCGAGATGGCCACAGGCCAGGGGCTCTTGGGTGACTCTTGCCACCCATTTCCTGATAAACACACAGACAAGAATGCTTTGTGTCCTGAGACTGAAACGGATGGAGCAGCCGGGTTCTATTTGTTAGGGCCTGACTCAGACGCTGTGAACATTACTGTCTGCAGGTCGCCTCCGACCCAGGCCCCTGGTTGTGCCCAAAGCAGTCGTTTTATCAGTGTCTGCCCTGAGCCTGGCCTGAATAAGGCCTGGAGTTGAGGCCAGGCTCCTGAGAGATCAAAAGACACAGAAACAAAGAGGGGGAGTGTCTCGGAGGTGTGCCAGCCCCGGCCCCAGACCACAGGCAGCTGGAGGAGACTGGACAGGACACTAGGATGTGAGTTCGGGTTTGCCAGGGAAGCAAGAGGCAGCCATGGCGGCGGACATTCAAGAAGGCTTAGGACTTGGGGCGTAGCGCAGTGAGCACGTGTGTGTGTGCTTAGCATGTGCAAGGCCCTGGGTTCAATCCCTAGCGCCAAACAAATTAATTAAATTAAACTAACAGCAACAGTTTAAACCTAGCAAGGAGGGGGCCCGAGGTTGGCAAATAGAAGCTTTGTGTGTGTGTGTGGTGCTGGGGACTGAAACCGGATGCATTCTACCTCCAAACTATACCCCCAAACCGATTTGTTTTTAAATCTGGAAACAGAGTCTTCCTAAGTTGCTGAGAGCCTCAGTAAGTTGCTGAGGCTGGCTTTGAACCTGCAATCCTCCTGTCTCAGCCTCCCAAGTACTGAGATTACAGGCGTACGCCACCACACCCAACAAATTGAAGCTTTTACAAGGCGACTTTCCCCCTTGAATCCAAGAGGGAGGTTTATAAATATTAATACAGGAAAATATCCTGATATTCCAATCCAAATGATTTCTCCCCACATTTGAGTCATCTGCTGTGCTAGTCTCCTCACTCGTGCCATCTTTTTTTTTTTTTTTGCCATACTGGGGATTGAACCAAGGGGCATTCTACCTCTGAGTTACACTCACTCCCAGCCCTGTTTTATTTTTTGTTTTGAAATAGGATCTCACTACATTGCTGAGGTGGCTTTGAACCTGCGATCCTCCTGTCTCAGCCTCCCAGGTACTGAGATTACAGGTGTGTGTCACCACACCCAGCTACGTGCTATCTTTACTGTTAACTTGCTCAAGAACTTTCTTTAACCTGACCCACTTTTGATATATATATATTAACATTCATTTGAAGGGGGTAAATTCAATATTTCAACCACAATTAGGGAATATACTAGATCTATGGAAATGTCGTCAAAAGACACAACCACAACAGTGAGTTTAGAGACCTTCGTTGTCTTCATTTCGTATTCTAGAATCGGGCAGCACACCGTTCTGTAAATCACTGCAAGTGTTCCGGTGAGCCGAGCAGAGGGGTCGGCTTTATGGACAGGGCGGGCTGAAGAAAGCAGAAGCAAGGAGCAGAAGCCACAGTGGGCATTTCAAAGTTGCAGGAGACAGAGCCACTGAAAAATAACTGATCGACTAACAGCAAGTTCCTGCAGGTTGAAAGCAGAGGGAACGTGAGTCTCCCGCCAGCTGAAGCTGTCCGGTTTAGGAAATCAGCTCTTCTGTCTCTTGGAAGGACAGATAACTTGTTTGGGTTTGACTTTTAGCATGAGCTACTCTATTTTGATTTTTCGTCTGTCCATGGGAGCCTGAGGCAGGAGCTTAGTCCATAACAATGGCCTCCTACCCTTCTTATTTTATTTTATTTTATTTTATTTTATTTTATTTTATTATTTTATTTTATTTTATTTTATTTTATTTTATTTTGTGGTACCATTGAACCCAGGGGCGTTCTACCTCCATGCTACACCCCCGGCCCTATTTTTTATACTTTATTTTGAAACTGGGTCTCACGAAGTTGTGGAGGGCCTCACTAAGTAGAAAGAGAGAGAGAGAGAGAGAGAGAGAGAGAGAGAGCGCTGAGAGAGAGAGAGAGCTGAGGCTGGCCGCGAACCCGTATCCTCCGGTCTCCGCCTCCCAAAGTGCTGGGATTACAAGTGTGCGCCACCATGCCCGGCCTCTACCCTTCTTATTTTGACGGTGCTCAAGCACTAAACCCATTGCACACCCGCCCAGACCCACTAGCCACCCTGACTGGCGTAAAAACCTGGTGTTTTGAGTTGTATTTCTCCCTCGAACTTTATTTTGCCATTTGACAGCTGAACTGAGATTCTGATATCTAGAAATTGGGATTTACAACACCAGTATTTTTTCCCCCACTGAAACAACTTTGTATCAAGTTTTGTGTATTTTTGCTTTATTATCTCTCATTCGTTTGGAAAGACGACTCTAAAGTCAAAATCCACATTTCAGATGTGTTTGGGATGGAGCTGGGGGGTGTAATGCGAAGGGCAAGGGGGCCTCTGAATACGCTTTGTCTAGACCCTGGTCGCTGGGTCATTTGGAGCGGCATTGGTAGACTCTGCTTCTTCTAGAGTTCTGAGTCAGGATAAGAAAAAGCGGCCATCATTTGGAATCTGATGCACGGTATTTCTCTAAGATGAATCTGAGTCTGTCAATTTTATTTTATTATATTTTATTTTACTGTGCTATTGAGACTCAAACCCAGGGGCATTACACCTCTGAGCTGTACCCCAGCCCTTTTTATTAACACACACACACACACACACACACACACACACACACACACACACACTATTAGTGTGTGTTTTACTGGGGATTGAACCCAAGGGAATTTTACCTTCAAGCTACACCCTTACCTCTTTTTATTTTTAATTTTGAAACAGGGTCTCGCTAGGTTGCTGAGAGTCACACTAAATTGGTGAGGCTGGCCTCAAACCCTGTGATCTTTCTGTCTCAGCCTCCCTCCCAAGTACTGGGATTACAGGCCTACTGCACGAGGCCTGACCAGTTCATAAACCAAGTCCTGTGTCAGCCTGACTGTCCTACTCAGAATGAGCTGTCTGTCCTCACTTAACCTTTTGCCTCCCCAGGCCACCAACACCTGGTCCTAGAAGTCAAGGGAATGGAGTGGGAAAGCCACTTGCCCCACACACCACAGAGCCTTCATGCAGGTGTGACCAAGGTGGCTGGGTTGAGAGGGTAGCTGGAGCCTTCCAGAGTGGAGGGAACCAGTCTGCTTCAGGACCATGAGGCCTGGTCTGGTTGCCATGGAGACAGATGTAGGATGTGAACTTTCCAGTGGCTATTGTTCTCTTCCCCTGGAGGCACCCGGCATTTGTGGGGTATTCTGCAGATTGTAGAGTCTTCCCAAATGCGTCTCTCATTGAATCTGAACCCAAGACTCATCTCCCCATGATGGCAGACCTAGACACATGGGCATCATTGTAGCAACTGAATAAACAGATGAGTTTTATACTGATAAAACCCCAGTGAGATGGGGATATTATTACTTTTTCTCCAGCCTGTTACTTTGAGATATTTTAATCATTATGGAAAAGTTGCAAGAATAATTCTGTCCACCAAGTATTGAAATTTTTTACACTTGCTTTATCTCTTTCTATTTTTTCTTTTCTTCACCTTTTTTTGGGGGGGGGGAGGGGGACAAGAGACCAACCATGTGGCACTTTGGAACATTTTCACACTTTGCTTCTAAATTCTTTGGTGTGTACTTCCTAAGATTAAGTGCCTTTTTCTACATAACCATAAGAAAACACATTTAGAAAATTAAACATAAACACAATATTATCTAAGATAATATTTTTCAAACATCCCTAGTTGTCCTTTATAGCTTTTTTTAAAACTCCAATGCCCTGTGAGATCAAGCTCATGCACTCAATGTAGTTATGACTTCTCTTTATTCTCCTTTAATCAATAGTAATTCTACAGCCTCTCATAAAATCTTTTATGACATCTGATCTTTCTTTGTCTTTTGTGTGTGTGTGTGTGTGTGTGTGTGTGTGTGTGTGTGTGGTGGGGATTGAGTCCAGGGACATTATACCTCTGAGCTACGCTCCCAGCCTGCTTTTTATTTTTTATTTTGAAACGGGGCCTAGCTAAGCTGTTAAGAGGCTCACTAAGTTGCTGAGGCTGGCCTTGAACCTGTGATCCTCCTGTCTCAGCCTCCCAAGTGCTGGGATTACAGGCGGGCACCAACAGCTGACATTTTTGAAGAGTTACTGGTTTTGAAGAAAGTGCCTAAATTTGAATTTGTCTGATTGTTTCTCGTGTGTAGACTCAGAGTTAACACATCTGGGGTCAGGAAAAGCTCCCTGGGTGATACGGTGCTCTTCACATGAGAGGTGCACGATGTCTGGGGGTCTCATCTTGTTGCGTTAATGCAGATCACTTGATTAAGATCTATCTGCTGCCAGGTGCGGTGGCGCACGCCTGGAATCCCAGTTCTTGGGCTACTGAGGCAGGAGGATTGCAGATTCCAGGCCAGCCTCAGAAACTTAGTGGAGGCCCTGTTTCAAAATAAAAAATACAATAGGGCTGGGAGTATAGCTCAGAGGTAGAATGCCCCGGGGTTCGGGCCCCAGCAGCACGGGGGTGGGGAGTTAGAATTAGGTGGGGGCAGAAGGCCACTCTGCTATAGCCAACACATCAGCATGTCTCTAGCAGCGCGGCTGCTCCCGGGGAGAGGGTGTGACTTCACAAGCACTTCCAGGAGAAGTAGGGCAGCTGTGAGCTTTTAGTAGCCAATGCCCACAGCCTGGAAAAGGGGCTCCGGCTAGGGTGACGGTATCCACTACACCTCCCATATTTCACTCATTAATTCTTTCCTGAAGGTTTCCTTGATAAAAGGCCAATTTGGCTGAGTGTGGTGGCATGTACCTGTAATCCCAGTATTTGGGAGGCTGAGACAAGCGGCTCGCAAGTTGGAGGCCAGACTCAACCATTTAGTGAGACCCTCAACAACCTAGTGAGACCCTGTTTCAAAATTTAAAGAAAAGGGGGGGGACCTAGGAGTGTAGCTCAGAGGTAGAATGCCCCGAGTTCAATCCCCAGTACCAAAAATAAATAACTATAGCCCTTTTGTCCTGTAATAACACGCTATAAGTCTCACGCGGCTGGCTGGATCAAGGAGTCAGCTTAGTCCTTTGCAAAGACAAGCTCTAATTTATGGCTGCTCCTTTATGAGGCTCCATGAATCTGATTCACCATCGCCCTGCCGGGGCCTGGCTCCTCAGACTGAGGTCAGTCGTCAGAAGCAAGGCGTTCCAGCATCGGGAGACAATGCGGAGTCACAGGACGTGCCCTCCCTACGGAAGGAACAAATGTCAACCTAGCTAAGCGCCACTCCCATGAGCGGCCGTGCGTGTTTAGAGATTGTCCACTTTGGTCTTGGTAAAAAATGGCCAGCTGCAAATGGCAGGCATGAAAGGATTTTTTTTTGTAGTGCTGGGATCCAACCGGGGGCCTTGCACATACTAGGCAAGTGCCCTACCACTGAGCTGCACCCCCAGCCCGGAAATATTTCTTTATTTGAACTCTTAGAATTCCTTCCCCAACCCTCCTGACGGCACCAGAGTTAACAACCATGTGTGCTTTGCGCGGTTCCCAGGGGAGCACTTCTTCAGTGAGTCCTGAGATGGGCAGCAGCAGCATCACCCAGAGCCCCTTACAAATGCAGCCTCCCGCCCCCCTGCCCCCAGCACCTGCCGGTCAGGACCTCGGGCTGGAACTCAGAATCTGCAGCTTCGCAAACCCCAGGGATTCCCAGGCAGGCTCTTGAGTTGGGCCGATCCAAAGCCGCAGTGGCTGTCAACTTGGCTCTCCGCTGGGATCTCCCAGGGGATTTACACAAATTCTGACCCCTGCAATCTCATCCCTTTGATCTGGGTGAATTTGGCCACGGGCATTTTTTAAAACTTCTCAGGTGATTTTTATAGGCTAAAGTTAGCTTACCTTATGCAGAAGGAATTTTAATCCCCACTTCCTTTGGAAGAGTTTGTTCTTTTAACTGCAGATTTTCACTTCAAGATACCCAGAGGGCCTGGAATGGTTTGCAAAAGGAGAAACAGTCCCCCCTTTTTTTTTGGCACAGACTCGCCTATCTGGAAATTTGCAGCAGACGTAAAGGAAAAGTTTTACATACTTGAGAGGAAATAAAAAAAATATGCCTTAGCCGGGCGTGGTGGCGCACGCTTGTAATCCCAGTACTTTAGGAGGCGGAGACCGGAGGATCTGGGTTCGCGGCCAGCCTCAGTTCTCTCTCTCTCTCTCTCTCTCTCTCTCTCCCTGTCTCTCTCTCTCTCTCTCTCTCTACTTAGTAAGGCCCTCTGCAACTTCGTGAGACCCGGTTTCAAAATAAAGTATAAAAAATAGGGCCGGGGGTGTAGCGCAGAGGTAGAATGCCCCGGGTTCAATCCCCGGTACCTCAAAAAACAAACAAACAAACAAACAAACAAACAAACAAATATGCCTTGATTTTCTCTTTGTTGAGACAGGGACTCTCCACGTTGCCTAGGCTGAGCTGTCTCCTGAACTCAAGCCATCCTCCTGCCTCAGCCTCCCGGGTAGCTGGGACTCCAGCGCACATCCCACGGCGCCCGCCTAACAGATGAATCTTGAAGGGAAACACGAGCTGCCTCAGATCTGAAGGAAGTCAGAAAATGTGTGTGTGGGTGGGGGAGGGTGGGTCTGCCAGCCCCGCGCTAGCGCGCTGGCTCTTGTGATGGAGTCCGGACGTCATCAGCACAGGCTGGCGTTTCCCATGTTCATTCCTATTTCTTGGGAGGGAAGTAAACAATAAAAGTAGTCTTTGTAGACAATAGTATCACACTTTTTTTTTCAGTACTGGGGATTGAACCTGGGGCACTCTAGCACTGAGCTACACCCCAGCCCTTTTAATTTTTCTTTTATTTCGAAGCAAAGTCTCACTATGTTGACCAGGCTGGTCTCAAACTTGTAATCCTCCCGCCTCAGCCTCCCAAGTAGCTGGGATCACAGGTGTACACCACTGCACCTGGCTCATACTTCCTTCTTAAATCTCCCCATTCCCACCCTCCCTCCGATTCCATCGCGCATCCTTTTCAGTCTTGTAGACTTTATCCACACCACGCACTTTGAGTTTAGAGGTTTGGGTGCGTGCCCCAGGCGCAACTCTGCCCTTGGCCTGGGCATGGTCCGGTTCAGCGCTCTTGCTGGCTGCTCCAGGACCAGGACCGTGCCGATGGCCTGTCCCTGGAGAGCCAGGAACAGCCTCAGTTCTGAGTGTGAGGAGGAGAAACCCCAGGGCTGAACAGCTTTGGCCTGGAATCTCCGCTTTGTCCCCTGAGAAAGGGCTTGGCCTTGAGAGAGTACTTAGCTGGTCCGAGGCTCCTGGTCCTCTTTTTTTGTGGCACTGGGGACTGAACCCAGGGGCATTCTACCTCTGAGCTACACGCCCAGCCCTTTTAATTTTTTATTTTGAAACAGGATCTAAGTTGCTGAGAGTCTTGCTAAGTTGCTGAGACTGACCTCGAACCTATGATCCTTCTGTCTCAGCCTCCCAAGTACTGGGATTACAGGTGTGTGCCACTGTGCCTGGCTCCTGGGCCTATTTATTTATTATCTATCTATCTATCTATCTATCTATTTACTTACTTATTTATTTATTTATATTATTTGTGTGTGTATGTGCGGTACTGGGGATTGAATTCAGAGGCATTCTACCTCCAAGCTACACCCCCAGCCCTATTTTTTTTTATTATTATTCTTTATCTTGAAACAGGGTCTCACTAGGTTGTGGAGGGCCTCACTAAGTAGCTGAGGCTGGCCACGAAACTGCGATCCTCCTGTCCCAGCCTCCCAAGTATGGGGATTACAAGCGTGCGCCACCACGCCTGGCTCTTGGGCCTCTTTTTAAAAAACTAAGATCCTGGCCGGGTGTGGTGACCCACGCTTGTAATCCCAGTACTTTGGGAGGCAGAGACTGGAGGATCCGGGTTCGTGGCCAACCTCAGTGCGCATGTGCACGCGTGCACGATCGATCGATTGATCGATCGATCGATCTCTCTCTCTCTCTCTCTCTCTGTCTCTCTCTCTCTCTCTCTCTCCCTAGTGAGGCCCTCTGCAACTTCATGAGACCCGGTTTCAAAAATAAAGCATTAAAAAAATAGGGCCGGGGGTGTAGCGCGGAGGTAGAACGCCCCTGGGTTCAATCCCCGTTACCACAAAGAAAAAAAAAAACTAAGATCCTGGCACCTATGGTTCAGGACTGCGGTGCGGAGTAAATGAGGGAATGTGCATGCAGGGCCTGGCATACAGTAGACACCACGTGGATACCAAGGATCCTGACTTCTGTTCCTGACCCTCCTTGTTACCCACAAAGTTGCGTGAACACCAGGCCTCTTTTTTATATTTTTAGCTTTGCCATTTTGTGGCTGTTGATAACTCTGGCAGCTCATTAACTTCTTGGGCCTCAGTCTTCTCATCTGTAAGATGGGGGGATTTAATGCTCAATGGCAGGATGAGAATTGGCACCTGAGGGTGTCAATATGGTTAATTTATTGATGTGATTTATACGCCGTAAAATTCATCCTTTTCAATTTTATGTCATTCAGGGTTTTCAGTAGATATCCACAAAGTTGTGCTTTCATCACCACCATCTAATATCAGAACATTTCTGTCGCCCCAAAACAAAACCTGGTACCTGTTTGCAGTCACCCCACTCTCCTTTTCCCCTCTTCTCTGGCACCCACTAATCTACTTTCTGTCTGTGAGTTGGCCTATTCTGAACTTGTCATGTTAGTGGTCTCATACCACACATGGCCTCAAGTGCCTGGCTTCTTCTACTCAGCATAATATTTTCAAGGTTTCTCCATGTAGTAGCATGGGTCAGGAATCCATTCCTTTTGATGGCTGAATAATATTCCACTGTAAGGATAGACCACATTTGTTTATCCATCCAGCAGCTGATAGACATTCGGGGTGTTTCCACTTGTCGGCTGTTATGAACAATGTCAATATAATTTTCTGAATAACACAGAGCCATTCCACTGTGAGGTTTTATTATAAATAATGTTGGTGACAAAAATGCTTAGATTTGTAAGGAGAAATAATATCCAGTCATTCGGGCACAATACGAGTGTACATGAGCACATTCTGCCGTCAGCGTGGGGCCATATTCATGCTCATGATAGACGCCATTGAGCATTAAGACCTCACGGTTACCATTTATGGAATTTAGCATTTAGGATTCCATCTTCAGAGACAGAATGCTCTATGCCCAAAGACCAAACCTGAACTACACAATACTTAGGATGCTTAGAACCTTTTGAAAATTGGGTTAGAAATAGAAGGTCAGGTCTGTTGAGCACAAAGTCCTGTCTTTAATATTAGGGATATAGAGTAAAATATATATAGAGAGAGTAAAACCTGCCTACCTTCAAAGCTTGTAGTCTTGAGTGGGAGATAAGACAAGCTGGTGACCCCAAGATGGCGCGCATGCTATGAGAGGCCCGCCCTGGGGACTTATGGTCTCCTTGTTGGGGAAACTGGCAGCAGCCGTTTGACACCTGCCATTGTCTCTCTCCCAGCATGGTAAGACACAAGGATGATGGCTATCCCGAGGAAAAGGACATGAAGACCTGTCCCCGGGACTCTGGCTACGACAGTCTCTCCAACCGGCTCAGCATCTTGGACCGGCTCCTGCACACGCACCCCGTATGGCTGCAGCTGGGCCTGAGTGAGGAGGAGGCGGCAGGAGTCCTGCAGTCCCAGCCTCCAGGGGTAAGTCTCGGGCTCCCGGGGCTGCTGCTGCCCTACAGAGAACCACTTGGAGTTAGTTCTAGAAAGTTCTTCCTAGATGTAGGGAGCATGGTTCCTGGTGCGGACCTTAGTGGCAATGCAGGGAAACATTGAAACCTGCAGCCAGGAACACAGCCTCTCAGGGTTTGTAGGGTCTGTCTGTCTGTCTTTGTCTGTGTGGTCACCATGGTGAGGGTCCCTCCCCGCAGGGCTCAGCAGGGTACCAGGGCATCTTTGTAAGGTGGAGGAGTGCCTGCTGGCCCAGGGCCCTCAGCCTGAACTTTTAAAAAATAAATTTATTTATTTATTTATTTATTTATTTGTTTGTTTTGGTACTGGGGATTGAATTCAGGGGCATTCTACCTCCAAGTTACACCCCCAGCCCTTTTTTATTTTTAATTTTGAAGCAGGGTCTCACTAAGTTGCTGGGGCTGGCCTTGAACCTGTGATCCTCCGGTCTCAGCCTCCCAAGTACTGGGATTATAGGCATGCGCCACCACGCCCGGCTGAACCTGAACTTTTGCGACTAATGTTGAGGATGAGCCTAGTTCTGGGGTTCTTGGCTGCCCCTGCTTCTCTCCTTTCATTCTGAGCCTGGGAACGCTCCAGGGCCCAGCCATGCAACTCAGGACCCAATCTTCCAGCGCTTTCTGTTCGTGGACTCATCCTCTCTGGATGCCAATGTAATTCTCTTTTCCGGCCCCTTTTCCGTAGGCTTTCTGTTTGACTCAAAGTCTGATGCGGTTTCTTCAGCTACAGTCTATCCAAGGCTATTGTTTAACCAAAACCACTTCACAACTCTATAGATGTTCCTAAATTTTTTTAAAAAATGTTATTCAGTGATGGGTATATCCTGTGTTGTCCAGTATGGTAGCATCTTGCCTCACGTGACTATTTAAATTCTTATAAATTAAAATAAGTAGCCGGGCATGGTGGCACACACCTGTAATCGCAGTACTTGGGAGGCTGAGACATGAAGATTGCAGGTTTGAGGCCAGTCTCAGCAATTTAGCAAAGCCTTCAGGAACTTAGTAAAACCCTGTTTCAAAAATAAATAAATACATACATACATACATAAATAAAATAGGACTGGGGATGTAGCTCAGTGGTAGAGCACCCCTGGGGGCGTTCTGTTCTGGTTACGTACAGCACACTCCCTGAGCACCCCGTGTGTCCTGCATTGAGCCATGTAGTTCAGCCCGGAAGAATGAAGATCATAGGCATAAGGTGCCAACCTTCTAGATGTTTCCTAAGCTCAAATCTCTCCTCCCTCCGCTAGATCTTCCTGGTTCGCAAATCCACCAAAATGCAGAAGAAAGTCCTCTCCCTCCGTCTGCCCTGTGAGTTCGGAGCCCCGCTGAAGGAGTTTGCCATCAAGGAAAGCACGTATAGTAAGTGGTCCCTGGAGGGGCGGGTTTGGGTCGAGGTGAGGGCCCCGGGTCCTGGACCTGGAGACAGGCAGCCATGGCCCTGAGACTGGCGTTGAGCAGCTAGGCAGGAGACTACCTCCGAGCCTCGGTTCTCTCATCCGTCCACTGGGGTGGTGGTGACCTTTGTGTTGTTGACAGTCAGGGCACAGCTGCTGCTTGGCACAAGGCAGGGGCTGGAGGAGGCTCCTTCCTCGCCCTCTCCCAGGTGAGCGGGGTGTGGGCTTGGTTGCCGGGTTGCTGCTGACTAAGCCGCGGGGGATGCTGAGGCAGCAGAGCCTTCCCCAGGATCCAGTGCTAGAGCGTGTGTCTGCACATCCCTGTGAATACATGATCCGCCGGCGGACATGCGCCCTGCAGGCCGCCAGCATTTAGTCTGTGAAACGCAGCTCATCAGAGGCAGAGCCCGGCCTCCTGGACAGATGGCTGGCTGAGGTTTTGAAGAGAGAGTGGGGTTCAGTTGTGTTGGTTTCTTTCTGCTGTGCTGGGGTTGCTGTCTACTTCTTGGTCACTGGAAATGTGAAGTGTGAGGAAGCCAAATTTTAAATAAAAAAGGGAGCCGGGTGTGGTGGCGCACTCTTGTAATCCCAGTACTTGGGAGGCTGAGACAGGAAGATCGCAGGTTCGTGGCCAGCGTCAGCTAATTAGGCCATCCGCAACTTAGTGAGACCCCGTTTCAAAAAAAATAAAAGAATAAAAAATAGGGCTGGAGGTAGAATGTCCCTGGGTTCATTCCCCAGTACTACAAAAAAAAAAGAAAAAGAGAGAGAAAGAGAGAAAGAAGGAAGGAAGGAAGGAAGGAAGGAAGGAAGGAAGGGAGAGGGAGAGAGAGAGAGAGAGAGAGAGAGAGAAAGAAAGAGAGAGAGAGAGAGAGAGAGAGAGAGAGAGAAGTGCATGCTTCTGAGGTACAGCCAGCCTCCGAGAAAAGATGGAACGATGATCTGCACACCAGAGAGACTGGAGGCTTTGCTGCAAACCCAGGAGACGCGAGCTGGGAAGCAGCTCTGAGACCAGGAGTGACCCCTGCTTCTCCATTTCCTCTAACTATACCTCGGTTCCTGCATTTGAAGAAACCGAAGGTGCTGAGGCCAGTTCAGGGGCAGAAATGAGATGATGCCCAGCCAGCCTTCACCGTCTCCCTGAGCCGAATGACCTTTAACTCAATCCGAGGAAGAGACATTTCTGGTGGATGGAAACCTGCCAGCCTCTGGGATCTGCTTCAGGTTCAGGTATAAACCCTGAACTCACAGGGTCAAGGATGCCAGGGAATCCTGCTCACCTGAGCAGGCAGAACCTAGAAGCTAACCCAAGTACAGAGGGTGCATTGCAGACCCACCGTTTTAAAGATCATGGATTCATATTGAGAAAAGTATTGTTGAGTTGATGTTAAGTTGACACGGCGGTTCCGAGTTGGCTTTCTGAGAGTCTGCTGGCCAAGCAGCAACGATTTGACTGGTTATCAAATTCCTCTGATGGACAAAGTTCACCATAATGAATTGGCCCAGCAGCCACTTCCTTTTCCTTATGAAAGCTTTCTTGTTGTTCATTGAGGTCCCTGCGGCCGGAGATTTTCCCTCCTAATGACAAGACTTCTGTCGCTTTCTTAATCCTCTCCAAGTGACTTCTAGAGACTGAAAGAGCTCGCTTGGGCAAAGCATTAAGATGGCCACAACTAATTACCATGGACCTGGGTCTTACTGGGATGGTGCCTCCCGGCCAGGGCCTGTCTTCTCTACCAATTGAGATGAAGAGGGCTCGCTGTAGAGACATGGAGACAGGGCTGGCATACAGCTCAGTGGTAGAGCGCTTGCCTAGCATGTGTGAGGCCCCAGGTTGCATCCTCAGCACTACAAAAAAAAAAAAATAGAAAGAGAGAGATTTTATCATTATTTCTGGACAATGTGGTTTAATAATAAATACCACTTCATATTTGTATATAGTGCTTTCGCATAAAATATTTCATTTTTTAAAATTTCAGTTCCCGCTGTTACCCTTCTGGGAAACAAGGAAAATACTGTTATTGTCCATTTTATAGATGAGAAAACCGAGTCTCTGAGATGTTAATCTACCTAAAATGGGATTCCTCCTTCTGAACTGAATAGACTGTGGTAGCCATGTGTGTTTGTTTTTTTTTTGTGTGTATGTATATGGTGTCTGTGACGGTCTATGTGTAGAGATATGGATGTGTTCTAGGGTACTACAGAAATACTAAGCAAAATAATACAAAAGAAGCAAAATAAGTAAAGGTATAGAGGGGAATAAAATGTGCCTGATTGAGTCAACTTTCTTTTTTTTTTTTTTTTTTGCGGTACCGGGGATTGAACCCAGGGGCGTTTTACCTCTGAGCTATACCCCCGGCCCTATTTTTTATACTTTATTTTGAAACCGGGTCTCATGAAGTTGCGGAGGGCCTCACTAAGTAGCTGAGGCTAGCTGCGAACCCGGATCCTCCGGTCTCTGCCTCCCAAGTACTGGGATTACAAGCGTGCGCCACCACGCCCGGCTTGAGTCAACTTTCGTAACACTGAGGGTATGTAGAATCTTCTGGAGCAATGACAGAAGAGGTGTGGGGGACCGATGGTTAACACATGGGTCTTTGAAGTCGTGCCAATCACCAAACTTGTACAACGGGGCCAGGTGAGAGGACGTGGTTTTAGAATCTCTCCTACCGAATTTAACCAACAGCTGGTTTCTGGGAGCCTTGAATATGTCAGCCCCACGTTCCTCCGCCCTGTGCCTGAACCAGATGTCCTCTGGTTTGACAGAGAGGACAACTCTATGGCCCAGGAGGTCCATGTTCATGGAGACCAATGGGCCAAGGGTGGGCAATTGGGAGCCGTACCCAGTCCTGTCACAGGCCAATGGCCTTTCGCTCCAGCCAGACTTGGCCCCTGCCCCTGCCCAACTTTGTGCTTTGAACTTGAAAAAAAAAATTGTGCAACCGAGTCTGTCCTGGTCTGTTTACCAAGCACCGGGGCACGTGCTCCTTATGCGTCAGGGCTGAACTCTGGGCCGCCTGCCTGTTTGCTGGCCCAAGGCTGGCTGCCCTGCATCCTCCTCACAGCTGGTTCTGATAAGCCCGCAGTAGAGGGTATGAGAGTGCACAGATGGCCCCGCGCCTGCGCACGAGGGCTCTGTGTCTTCCAGATGTGCTCAGGGAACTCAGCCGGTCTCACATCTCTCTTTCCAGCCTTTTCCCTGGAAGGCTCAGGAATCAGTTTTGCGGATTTATTCCGGCTCATTGCTTTCTACTGCGTCAGCAGGTAAGGCCCTTCACCCCTGAGGAGTTCAAAGATCCGCGGGGGGTGTGCCATGTCACCAGCCTGGGTTTCTCCATTCAAGTCGGGAGGAGGGAACTGGGACACTGGCCACCTATTAAATGTCAGAGCGAGGATTGGCTATTTAAAGAAAACGTTCACCCGGTCCATGCGCCAGGCTTACGAGGAAAACAGCTACCTGGTCCCTCCAGATGGAAGTTCTCATTAATGCGATTATTTCTTCAAGCTGCTCCCAGGCTCCTGTTGGCTAGAACTATCAGGCAGGAAATAGACAGGCACACATGCACACACATGCACACACATGCACACACATTCACACACTGAAAGGAACCAGTGGGACAAACCTGTAACATTTAAAGAGCCCTGGTCATTTGTGTGTGTGTGTGTGTGTGTGTGTGTGTGTGTGTGTGTGTGGCACTGGGGATTGAACCCAGGGGTATTTTACCTCCAAGCTATACCCCCAGCCCTATTGAAAAGTCTCCAGGGGACAAAATTCATACTACAAATGTGGGTTCTTTCAACCAGCTCATAAATCGTGCACAATTGTTCTTTCGGCCAGCTGGGGACCCATGTCTCTTTCATAATCAAAGTCTATGTGAAATTTAAGTCTATGTGAAATTTAGCTTCAAATAAGGATGCTCCTACTTTCCAGGCAGTGTCAGTTGTAGAAGGCTCTCTGTTGTTATGATTGCTATTATTGGTGGAATTGGGGATTAAACCCAAGGATGTTCTACCTCTGAGCTACATCCCCAGCCTTCTTTACTTTTTTTGTTTTGAAGCTTGGTTGCTGAGAGTCTGGCTAATTTGCTGAGGCTGGCCTCAAACCTGTGATCCTTTTGTCTCTGCCTCCCATGTACTGCATTGCAGGCATGCACCCCCATGCCTGGCTTCTTTTTATCTTATTTTGAAACAGAGTCTTACTGAGTTACTGCATGCTGGCCTCAAATCTACGATCCTCTTGTCTCAGCCTCCTAAGTGCTGCTAAGGCATGCACCACTGCACCCAGCAGTATTATTATTACTATTACTATTATTATTATTATTATTAATTTTCTTTTCTTCTAGCAAGAACAGCTTTTCACATGAAGTGTTCTCTCAGTGGCTAACAAGTGGAGCCCGGCACTCCGCAGGGCCTGGCGCTCTCTACTCTTCGGGGCAGGGCTCAGTTCGGCTTCCGGGCCAGTTCTGTTTGCCCTTTGCAGCGGATACGTGCAAACCTACTTCCTACGGGAAGTAGGTTGCCACAGTTGTTTTCCCAGCTCTCGCAGGCTGAGGCTGAGGAGTTCATTTGGATTGGCTTATTTTATTCTGCTTTAAGAATTCGGTTATTCCTCAACGCCTGAGTTAGATGAGCTTCATACCTGTCAACTCTACCCTGCCAAGGGGCCAGGCTCTAACTAAACTCTCTGGGCCAGCTGAAGCTACACATACACAGCCTGAGGAACAGGAGGTATTTCCACAGGGAGAACCCAGGATTTCCCTCCAGCAGGAAGAAAATGAGAGCTTCCCCTGGAAGTAGACCAATGTCCCGTTGAGTCCCTCCCAAGGGGATGTCACCTGCTTACCATGGGTGACCATGATCCCTTGGGGCTCTGTGAAGAAATGTGCTAGCCTCTCTCTCTCTCTCTCTCTCTCTCTCTCTCTCTCTCCCCTAGTGAGGCCCTCCGTCTCTCTCTCTCTCTCTCTCTCTCTCTCTCTCTCTCTCTCTTTACCTAGTGAGGCCCTCTGCAACTTCATGAGACCCGGTTTCAAAATAAAGTATAAAAAAATAGGGCCGGGGGTGTAGCGCGGAGGTAGAAGCCCCTGGGTTTAATCCCCGGTACCGAAAAAAAAAAAAAAAAAAAGAAAGAAATGTGCTAGCCAGGAGCAGTGGCACATGCCTCTAATCCCAGAACTTGGGAGGCTGAGACAGGAGGATCACAGGTTTGAGACCAGCCTCAACAACTTAGTGAGACTCTCAGCAACTTAGCGAGACTCCGTTACAAAATAAAAAATAAAATAGGGTTGGGGGTGTAGCTCAGAGATAGAATGCCCCTGGGTTCAATCCTCAGTACCAAAAATAAAATGCTGCCCCCAAAGAGAAGATTGGTCCAGAAGAACAGCCCCCAAGGCACACACCCCAACCTCCCCAGCCCCACCCTGCTACCTCCTTACCCCGCCACCGACACCCTTATCCCCAGAGAATTACGCCCCATCTGACCTAAAGCGAACCAGGCCAGAGGAGAGTGGTTCAATGCTAACATGTCAGCCAGAGGTGAAGTTGCCTGATGTTTACTCTTCAGAGTTAGCTTTTTGGTAATTGTCGTTGGGAAACAGGCTTATTCCCACAAAATAATACTTGGCAGCCAGATAGAAAAGATAGCATCTCTGCCCTCCGCATTCATACCAGACTGCAGTACCTGCTGTCCAGGACTGTCTGATAATTAGAGGATGTCAGGTATATGAAAGCCCTTTGTAAACTACAAAGCATGATGCCCACGTAAAGTACCTGCAGAAATATCCTGACGTTGACATTCTGCAACTAGAGAGGGGCCTGACATTAATTTTCCTATTTTCAAAATGAAAAGGTACTTGATTTATTTTTCTTTATTGGTACGAGAGATTGAAGCCAGGAGCGTTTGACCTCTGGGCTACACCCCAGCCCTTTTTATTTTTTATTTTGAAACATGGGTCTTGCTAAGTTGCTGAGAGTCTCGCTAAGTTGCTGAGGCTAGCCTCTAACCTACAATCCTCTTGTCTCAGGTTCCCAAGTACTGTGATTACAGGTGTGCACCGCTGTATTCAGCTACTTGATGTTTTTGTTTCTCTTTTAATGCTACACCTCTGTATTCTTGGTAATCAGTAGTTGATGTGACCCAATTTTACAAAAAAAAAGAATTCCCAGGGGCATTCTACCTCCAAGCTATTCCTCCAGTCCTTTTTAATTTTTATTTATTTATTTATTTATTTATTTATTTATTTATTTATTTTGCAGTACCAGGGATTAAACCCAGGGGCATTCTACCTCCAGGCCACACCCCCAGCCCTATTTTTATTCTTTATTTTGAAACAAGGTCTCACTAAGTTACCGAGGGCCTCACTAAGTAGCTGAGGCTGGCAGCAAACCGGATCCTCCTGTCTCAGCCTCCCAAGTACTGGGATTACAATCGTGCGCCACCACGCCCGGCTTATTTTTTATTTTGAAACAGTCTCACTAAGTTGCCGAGGCTGGCCTCAAACCTATGATCCTCCTGTCTTGACCTCCCAAGTCCTGGGATTACAGGTGTGCACCACTGCTCCTGGTTTATCAAAATATTTTTGAAACCTTTCAGCTGGCCATTAGTGCATAAATATATTCAAGTAGAGAACATGACTGGATTATCCACAGAACCGGCCCAGTATGCACTAGACAGAGAACTCGTGGGTCAGGAAGTACAGGGTTAGGAAGTGCGGGGTTTGCCGCGTCAGGAAGGCCCCGTGGGCAGTGCGGCTGGGAGCACAGGCGTGACTGCGGTTGACCGCCAGTGCCCGGTCACTCCCTGTCACTTGGACGCTGTCGTGTAGTGTAGAGAACGGCCTTCCTGACTTTACTGTGCACTGGAGTCACCTGGGGATTTGTTAAAGTGCAGAATCCGATTCAGAGGCCTGGCGCGTGCCTGAGACCCTGCCAACCAGCGACTCCCCGCTAGGAGAACGCCACTGCTGGTCCCCCACCGCACTTGGGGTATCAAGTGAGGCAAGAGGGGAAAGAGCAATCTGGGGGTCTTCTGTATCTGTGCTGGCCACCGCGGTACGCTGTTTCCATTCCTCACGGCAACCTGTGAATTAGGATCCTGAAGACTCCGAGGCTCAGAGAGAGTGAATCATTCAGCCAAAAATGAGCAGATGCGGGATTTGAACCCAGGCCTGCTGTGATGCCAAAGCCACTGTACTCTGGCAGCCGCACAGACCTTGGGGTCCAGCACAACTGGACTCTGACCCCCACTTCACTTCTGTGAACCCTGTGGGGTGTGCCAAGGACCTCACCTCTGTGTCACCGAATGGTCATGACTACAGAATGGGACATGGTGGGCTTTGGACCCAGAGACGCTGAAGGGATTGGTGCAAAGCAATAATGAGTCCCTTCCTCTTTAAAAATACAACATATACGCCAGGCATGGTGGTGCACACCTATCATCCCAGCTACTTGGGAGTCTGAGGCAGGAGGATGGCAAGTTTGAGGTCAGCCTGGACAATCTAACAAGATCCTCTAAATAAAAAAGGCTGAATGTGTAGGTCTGAGGTGGAGTACCCCTGAGTTCAATCCCACAAAAACACACACACACACAAAGCAAAATGAAAGACAACATCCACAGCAAATATTTAAAAATTTAATCTAGACTGTATGTATTAGAACTCTTGGGCAAAACATTTACACTTAAGGTAATGGCTTTGTTTTATCTGTTATGCAAGTTTAGGATTGGGGCCCTCAAACCAGGTGCGGTGGCACACACCTGTAATCCCAGCTTCTTGGAAGGCTGAGGCAGGAAGATCCCAAGTTCATGGCCAGACTGGGTAACCTAGCAAGATTCTGTCTTAAAGCAAAATAAGTAAAAAGGGTTGGCATGTAGCTCAGTGATAGAGTGCTTGCCTGGCATGTGCAAGGTCCTGGGTTCAATCCTCAGCAACACACACACACACACACACACACACACACACAGTGTGGGGCCCTCTCTTTAATGAGGCGTAGGTGAGAAGGAAAGAAGGAAGTGTCCCCATGCACAAACATGTGTGTGTGTGTGTGTGTGTGTGTGTGTGTGTGTGTGTGTAGACGCTGGGCTGTTACCTGGCTGGCCTGATGGGAGAGGACTCATGTACAACATCTAATTTTCTAGTAGATCAAAGCCTGCAAACCATCCATTAACAAATGGCATGTGTGGCTTCCTGTCACATGTCATTAAGAAAAACCTAAACCAGTCAAGTGATGTTTAAGCTCCAGGTACTGCACCGAACCAGATAAAAGCATAAAATAAACACAGGTAGATTTGTTTGTATGCAGCTTCTCCCCAGAATTGTCTGGAAAAAAGAAACTAAATTTAATTAAGTTGGTCCAGCCATACAAACATTTATTTGCAGGATACTTTGGTAATAGAAAGTTCTGGCTCCTATTAATCTTTATTTCAGATCTGATCAGGGCCACCACCCTGCCAGGGCGGGCAGCCCCTGCCTCCTCTCGAGCAGATACGAACAGACAGGCAGATGGGGTGCTCACAGCGTCTGGGGGACAGATGAAAAGGTCTCACGGGAGCAGGAGGTGATCTGGGCTTGACGCCCCAGGAAGGAGCACCCCCCTGCCTTCATGTGAGCAGCATGGTGGAGCTCAGGGGACGCTATGAAATGTCAAAACACCATGTTTTGTTCTTCTCGCTGGTTTTACAGCTTTGTTATTCCTTGTCAACAGCCTCCAGGGTTCCAGAACTATCCAGTCATCCAGATTTAATCTGGTTCACGATAGAATGTTGACTCATCTTACTGTAAACAGCAGGTTATTTGGCATAGTAACTGTCATAAATAGAAATTTTTAAGATCTTTGGTGATGACAAAGTACAGGCAGAAGCTCCAAGGCTTGTCCCTCACGAACTCCATCGCAGCCACAGTGGCCTTCTCCGTACATGCCAGACCTTCTCCTAGCACGGGACCTTCGTACCTGCTTCTCCCTCTGCTGAGAATATTCTTCCCTCGTGTTTACCTGTGGCCAGGTGTAGATCTTCAGTCAAATACCATCTGCTCAGGAAGTTTGGCCAACTCTGACCCTCACTCTTTTTTTTTTTTTTTTGGTACTAAGAATTGAACCCAGGGGCATTCTACCTCCAAACTATACTCTCAGCCTCATTTTTATTTTTTATTTTGAAACAGGTCTCACTAAGTTGCTAAGGGTCTTACTAAGTTGCCGAGGGTCTTATTAAGTTGCCGAGGGTCTTATTAAGTTGCTGGCCTTCAAGCTGCGATCTTCTTGTCTCGGCCTCCCAAGAACTGGGATTCCAGGCCTGCACCACCACGTCTGGCTCACCCTCACTATTCTCATTTTGTGTGTAACTTTGATGCATGGCCGGTGTCCCCTTCCACTATATTCTGTGAATTGCATACTTGTTTGCTGTCTGTTGGTGTCCCCTGGACTGAAGTGCCTTGCTGGCATGGACTGACATGTTCTGTCCCCAGCCCTGGAACAACGCCTCCCATACCCTAGATGATCACAAACATTTGTTGAACAAATGACCCATTCTTTCTTTGTAAAACCAATCCACCAGCAAAAAACAATGAACACCTTTTCAAGTAAGTCACCACTGTCGGTGACTATTCATTCCGTTCATGTATCCAAACACCACTTTCTCCCTATCAAGCTAGGTGTGTGCTCAGCCTATGGGGATTCACCGGTGCTTAGAGCACAGTCCTAAGTCTCACATATGAACATGAATGAATATTCATTACATCCGCCCTCGCCCTTTCTGAGAGTCACAGTCCACGCATGTACTCCTAACGACTTGGTGCCCTGCTGTGGCAGGATTCTGGCGTCAGCTCGGCTCCTTGCTCTTGGCCTGTGTTCTGCGATGGCTGGGGTTGCCCATCAGTGCGTGCCACCATGTGGCTTGGGCCGTTTTTGACACAAGATGCCTTAGATTTGCCGCAGTTGCACCAGGGGGAAGTTGGCAGAAATGCAGAATCTCCAGTCCTGCCCAGACCTCTTGAATCACAGTGTACAGTTTGTAATATGACAAGACCCCCAACATGGAAATTCATGTTCACATTAAAGTTAGAGAAAGCTGGGCATGGTAGCGCATGCTTGTAATCCCAGTACTTGGGAGGCTGAGACAGGAGGATCACAGGTTCAAAGCTAGCCTCAGCAACTTAGTGAGGCCCTCCGCAACTTAGTGAGACCCTGTTTCAAAATAAAGAAAAAAAAATAGGGCTGGGGGTGTAGCTTGGAGGTAGAATGCCCCTGGGTTCAATCCCCAGTAAGACACACACACACACACACACACACACACACACTAAATAAATAAATATAAAGTTAGAGAAAGACCTGCCTTAAAACACAAGGGAGCCAGGCATGATGGCACACACCTGGAATACCAGTACTTGGGAGGCTGAGACAGGAGGATCACAGGTTTGAGGACAGCCTCAGTAACATAGCAAGAGTCTTAATAACCTAGCAAGAGAGACCCTGTTTCAAAACAAAAAAATAAAAAGGGCTGGGGGTGTAGCTGGGAGGTAGAATGCCCTTGGGTTCAATGCCCAGTAACACACACACACACACACACACACACATACACACACACACACAGGAAAGTTTTGTCTCCAGCACACAGAGGACGCAGTATGTGGGTTGTATTGGAAAATGTCACAAGTAAAACCAGCAGGTGTCTGCTGAGGCCCTGCCATGAGTGTATAAAGCAGAGGGCTAATAAATTTTGGCTTCAGATGGCACATTCCTGCCCAGGGAGTTGCAGCCTGGCATTCAGATGGGCATCTAGCAAATTAGCCCAGACTGTTTTATAAGTGGATGGATCTACCAACTTAGTCAGCAACTCTGACACTGTCTCCCCAGCAGGGAGCTCCAGTCCTCACCGTGGCTGTTGCAACCATGCGGGCTCGTCTCTGGGTCCGCCCTGAGTGTGACGACACAGACAGGGGTGGTACGCGTTGAGTCCTCTTGCCCGCAAAGAAAAGTTCTAGTTGGATACGGTGCTGTGTCTACTTAGGATATTTTGAACACTTTAAGCTAAAACAGCTCTAAGATGGAAATGAGCTCAAGAGATAGACACTGGATGTGTAACTACAAACATTCTCTCCTTTTCTGAAAACTCAGGGACGTTCTGCCATTCACCTTGAAGCTGCCTTACGCCATTTCGACAGCCAAGACTGAGGCTCAGCTTGAAGAACTAGCCCAGCTGGGACTACGTAAGTGGGCGCCCCCTCCCCAGGTCCATGTTAAAGCACATCCATAGAGAAGAGTGAACGTGGGGCCGGTGAAGCCTATATCGCTACATCGAACACACCTGTGGTCAACAAGAGCCCCCCCCACCCCCACCGCATGGCAAAACCCAGCCCTCAGGTCTGGGAGGCCCTTTCACACTTTCTGAGATTCTTTATCCAGGTCAGACGGGGGCTGAGACTGTCCGGGTAGCCCCCAGGTCTCCCCAGCCTCTCCTGTCCACGATGCAGAGTTACCTACCGAAGTGTCAGAGTCCCGATGTACGGCTGTGATCCGTCAGGTCTTCCCTTTCTGCGGCTTCTTGCTGGGGAGAGGCAGCACTTGGCAGATGAAGAAACCCAGCCCGGTGCCTCTCCTGTGCAAGGGTTTACTTTTGCGGGCCACATGAGCAAAGGCGGTATTCCTATGCTTTGAGGAATCTGACAGCAAAGCCATCTCAGATCACATCTGTCTCACTTCCTCTCTCACTGTTCGGTTCCCGCCCTGCTTTCTGGGTCACTCCCTTTCCCTGCCAAGGATCCGGGCTCTGACAGCTAGACCCTTGCTCTCCCCGATGTCCGGAATCCTCCGTGGTTCCGCTGGACAGTGGATCAGGATATTCACTTCACCCACTCTACTCTATCCATCTCACTGTGGGCTTAACGTTTGCACAAAATTTTCCCCCTAAATGGGGAAGGGAAACTCTCTTAAGATTTCAGGACTTCTGTCTTTGAAGAGATTGTCAGACCACAGTATTTGAATGGAAGTTTGGGATGTTGAAGTCCCTCTACCAGAATTCCTAGAATGTAAGAAACTATGATACTTGACCCAGAAAATCAAGAGCATGGGTTCCTCCCTTGGCGTATTTGCTTTTTAGTCTAAAGAACTTGTTTTGAAGGCGGAGTCGTTTCTGAGGGAGCCTCCCTATCCACAGAGAAGCCTGGGGGGTAGGTAGTTCCACACTCCCTTCTGGAACCAAGATTGCTTCAAAAGGATTGCCTCATGTGTCTGAGGTCTTTCTGAGTAGTAAGATTGGGAAAGAGAATCCAGGAGGGGGTGGCGGAGGATGGCAGGGCCATAGCAGTGTCCCTACTCAAAAGTTGTACCTTCTCTTGGAACTAAATTCTGCATGTATTTGGAGAGAGATTAAAATACTTCCTAAAGTTAATAACATCAATTAGATTGTAGGGCCTTTTCTTCTTCTTCTTCTTCTTCTTCTTCTTCTTCTTCTTC
>PVJS01011120.1:0-46436 GCA_004027185.1 Glis glis | reverse complement strand
CTCTCCCTCTCTCTCTCTCTCTTTCTCTCTCTCTCTCTCTCTCTCTCTCTCTCTCCCTCCTTAGTGAGGCCCTCCGCAACTTCGTGAGACCCGGTTTCAAAATAAAGTATAAAAAAAAAAAATAGGGCCGAGGGTGTAGCGCAGAGGTAGAACACCCCTGCATTCAATCCCCGGTACCGCAAAAAAAAAAAAAAGTACAAACTCACAGGTCTGTAGTGGGAAAGAACCAAGGGTCTTAGTTTTTATTTCCCCCCTTGGGCTTGAATCAGCTAAGGGAATCACTGAAAAAGGACATGCAGGACAGTTTTTAGGAGACCCCCTTCACTCATGGTTTGTGCTACAAAATGTTCTCACCAGGACCTAGGACTGCAGGTGCGGCTGGGGCTGCTGCTCCAAACCCTGGGTGAGCTGGGACAACCATGGACTGTTGTGACCTCAGCAGAGTTCAGTAAACAGAGGTCTCATGATGTCTGCAGGGAGTCATGGGAATGAATGGGAATTCATCTTTGGTTCCAGAGGATATAAAATGACCTGTTTCTGCTAGTTACACAGTAAAACAGAAACTTAAGAAGGAAAAATGAACCAGAATAAAATGTAAACTTCGTTGCGTCTGTTTTGGTCCTAGAGGAAAAGAGGTGAGCTGAACGACTGCAGAGACTCTGACACCTCACCGTTTCCTTTTGTCCATAAACAGACACAGAATTGCAAGACTTTTAGAGCCAAAGGTTAATCACAGAAAGGGATCAGTTTCCATCTCCCAGAAACAAATCTGTGTAAGAAATCTGATGACATGTTTCTGGATTGACCGTAAAACCATTTTCCCAAATCACGTCAGCTTACTCTCTGGATTCTATCTTTGGGACTATCCTCAAATTCATTGGGGAAATCACTGTATTAAATCAGTTCAGTTTTACCAGGGAATGATACAATTCGCAAAGATATGTTATACAACCAAATAATTAGTGCGGATGAAAACACTATTAATTAGAGATAAGCATTTGTCCAAGAACTTGTGGTACTCGGATCGTATGGGGATTTATTTCATTCTTTTGCCAATCAGAAATACAAAATATATATAGATGTGAAAATGAAGTCCTTGGTCTTACAGGATAGGTCCTTATGACTCTTAAAAAGAAAAACGTTGCTCATTTCAGCATAATCACCTTCCTTTCTTGATTAAGAATTTGGGCCTGGCAGGAAATAATCAATGAGCCTTAAATTTTAGTATTATGTTATTTAAAATTTTTCCAAATATTGTCTTTTATTCTTTTTTTTTTTTTTTTGCGGTACTGGGGATTGAACCCAGGGGCGTTCTACCTCCGAGCTACACCCCTGGCCCTATTTTTTATACTTTATTTTGAAACCGGGTCTCATGAAGTTGCAGAGGGCCTCACTAAGTAGCTGAGGCTGGCCGCAAACCCAGATCCTCCGGTCTCCGCCTCCCAAGTACTGGGATTACAAGCGTGCGCCACCGTGCCTGGCAAATATTGTCTTTTAAAAGTAGGTTAGGCTTGGACCCCCCAAAATAATTATACTTGGATCTTAAACCCAATATTTCTAATAGATAGAATTCTTGTAGAAAGACTTTAAAACAATAAAAATTTAAAGCTTGTTTATTGCCCATTTTGTGTGTGGGGGGGGGAAGGATACTTGTGATCAAACCCAGGGGCACTCTACCACTGAGCTATAGCCCCAGGCCTTTTAATTTTTTATTTTAATACAGGGTCTTGCTAGGTTGCTGAGGCTGACTGGGACCTTGCAATCCACCTGCCTCAGCCTTCCAAGTAGCTGGGATTACAGGCATATACTACTGCCCCCGGCTGCCTGTTTCTTTATCTAAAAAAAAAATGGAAATTGACGTGAGTATGGGGAACATACATGCCTGTAATCCCAGTTCTTGGGAGACTAAGACAGGAGGATCACAGGTTTGAGGCCAGCCTCTGAAACTTGGCAAGACCTTGTTTCAAAATTAAAAAATAAAAAAGTGTTGTGAATGTGGCTTGGAGGTAGAATGCCCATGGGTTCAATCCACAGTACCAAAAAAAGGAAAAAAAAAGTAGAATGGAAACTGAGTATGATAAAATAACCAAATTTCTTCACAATCAACTTTTTTTCTTTGTGGTGTTGGGGGTTGAACCCAGGGGCATTTTACCTCTGAACTACACCCCCCCAGTCCTGTTTTAAATTTTTTTTCCAAAACAGGGTCTCACTAGGTTGATGAGAGTCTAGCTACATTGCTAACACTAGTCTCTAACCTGTCTCAGTCTCCCAAGTACTGGGATTATAGGTATGTGCCATCATACCTGGCCACAATCAACTTTTTAATGATAAAATAAGTTTATCTCAGAGTTTAATGTGTGCTTCCTAGAGGCAAAGTTTTAAGACAAAATGCCATAAGAATGAATTCTAGAAAGATATATAATCACAATTATAATTTTATGTATTAAATACACAGTTGTGTAACTTTATAAATTGTGATATACTCTAGTAAAATTAATCTGATTTAATATGGTTATTTCCCAATGTACCCTGGACAAAGCCCAGAGAAATATGTGACTTAGGCAAAGGCACACAGCTGGTAGTAGTTCATGGTAGATCCAGGCTAGAACGTGAGTCTCCTAATCCATGCTTTTATAGCCATCATGATGTTCCCACTCTCCCCCACACTGTCCCTCTCCAGCTTAGCATGTGCTCCAAGCCCCCATGTCAGTGCTTAGCCTCTGGACCTCCTGGCCTGGCTTCTCTGATACAGCTCCTCATTTCTTACCTGGCCTCTAGCTCATCCTTCCCTGATCATTCTTCTTTGCCCTCTGCTAACAAGGCCATGCTAACATATATCTGACTTCATCAAAAAGCCACATCTCCTTCCCTCAATTCTAGAAGTAGATAGTCTCTGCCTACCAAGGTAACAGTTAACTTGACTAATAAATTCATCTGTCTATCTACTAAGGAAAAAGAATTAGAGAAGCTCTCATCCCTCCTAGGTGACATATGCACTAGTTCTGTCGACAGAGAAGAGATTAAGACAGTGGTAAACTTTAGACCAGCACTGAAATTCTCCAGGGAGGTGCCACCTTTAAGTCTATGCCCAAATCCAGTTATACCACTAACCATAGAACCAGATGTCTTTTTTCCAGGGATAATTATGCCACTCCCAACAACCCATAGCCTACCCAGGGTAATTTCTATCTTTTAGAATAAATATTTCAGCACAAGAGGATTCTGGCCCTTGGCTGGATCAAGATCAATGTAATAATAGTATGAGCAGTTTATGAACAAAATGGAAAAAATAATAGGTGTTCTTTACAGTGAGCACCTGCCATAGGCCACACACTATTATTAATTATTTAATTATATGTGTATATATATATTCAAGAATAAGTACCTGCCAGGCACATCTTAAGGTCTGAAGATAAGAGAGAGCATGATATTTGGGGGGAACACTACATAGTTCAATAAAATCAGAACTTAGAGTTCCAAAAGGAAGTGGGAAGAGAGGAAACTCAAGAAATAAGACCAGAAGGCAAATAATGAAGGAGCTTCAGGGTCACATGATGTATTTTTTACATTCATCTTTTATAAATAAAGGAAGGAAGGAAGTCACTGAAGAGTTTTAATTGAGGAAGAAGTTTTCATTGTAGAACAATTTCTCTAGCATCAGTGTGGAGTTGTAGCACTAATCTAACATAGAGATGAAAGCCAGAACAAAGGTAGTAACAATGGGAAATGAGAGAATTAGAAATGTCTCACAGATGGTAGGAGTAGAATCAATGGCTCCAGTAACCATTTGAATGAGACTAGGCTGGAAATGGAGAGGGAGAACTTAAAGATGACTCCCATGTTTCTGGTTTGAACAGCTGGATGAAAAGAAGTGTCATTAACTGAAATAAGGAAAAAGAGAATATGTAAGAAAGAAGATTATTTGGGTTTTGCCTACTAAATTTAAGATGCTGGTGGAATATTGAGATATATTAGAGTTCTCCAAAGAATAAGAATTAATATATGATATATGAGGAGATTTATTATGGAAATTGGCTTATGCAATTATGGAGACTGAAAAGTCTCAAGACATGCCATCTACAAGCTAGAGAACCAGGAAAGCTGGCATTTTAATTCAGTCTGAGAACAAAGGTCTGAGAGCCTGGGGGCTGGACAGATGGCTACTGGCACCAGAAACTCCAATGTCCAAGGACAGAAGAAAGTAGATGTCTCAGCTAAGAAGAAAGAGTGAAGCTGTCCTCCCTCCACCTTTTTGTTCTATCCTCAGTGGATTGGATGATGCCCACTTCTTTAGTTAGACTACTGATTCAAATGATAGTTTCTTCCAGAAACACTCACAGACACACCCAGAAATAATGTTTTGCCACTATCTGGGCATCTCAAAGTTGACACATAAAACTAATAATCACACTAACTATCTAACAGGCAATTAGATGTAACAGAGGTCTGGAACTTCAGTAAAATATCAGAACTTCTAAAGATAAAGAGTTGGTAGTTTTCAGTATATCAATCATCTTTACTAAAAAAAATCTAGAAAAGGCGATCTTATTCACATTTTACAGATTCAAATCCTATAGTACACATCTACTGATTCCACATGCAGAGAACACCTTCTCTCTTCATTTGTAACAATCTCCTCATTAAAAACAAACAAACAAACACAACAAATCTCCTCCTTACTCACTCCACACATGTGGTTTGAGCCCTGTGGTTGTGCCCTGTGCCCCCGAGTTCAGTGTCCCAAGCTGGAACATTACAGTATCTTACACATCAGACCACAGTTCCAGCGTGACTTGATCAAATAACTTAGAATCCCGAACAGATTTTTATGTATTGTAACTGGAGTAAAGTTTACCTTCCTCTCATAGAAAAACCGTGCACATGTCGGCACCTAACTACTGATATATAGCACAGAGAGGCAGAACTGCAGTGGAAGCAATCAAACTGAGCCCCATGACAAACAGGATGAACAGAGAAAGGACCCCTAATTGCAATAAGACCTTGGTTCCCATGAGTTTTGCTACACTCCTCCCTTTCTAGTTATATCCACCAGTGAATCCTTGCCAATGTCCAAACTACTTCAACTTCAGCATTTGTTACAAATATCCCAAATTCCTGATTAATGCAGTAATTGAGGCTTGATAGGTTGACTTGGTCATATCCAGGCAAGTAGTAGGCAGAACTTGGAGTCAAACCCAAGGTGTTCTGGCCATTACACCATGCTGCAGAATACAAATTTCTAAAGTGATGCCTATACATATTGGCTATTTGTATTTCTTCTTTTGTAAAATGTTGATTTAGTTCAATTTCCCATTTCTTGATTGGTTTATTTTTTTAGTTTTAAGTCTTTTAAGTACTTTTTATATTCTAGATATTAGTTCTCTATCAGAGGGATAGCTGGCAAAGATCTTCTCCCATTCTGTAGGTTCTCTCTTTAGACTTTTTATGGTTTCCTTTGCTAAACAGAAACTTTAGTTTAATTCCATCCCATTTATTAATTCTTGTTTTAATTTCCTGAGCTTTCGGAGTCTTATTGAGGAAGGTTCTACCTGTGCCTATATGTTGGAGTGTTGGACCTATGCACTCCTCTAGTAATTTTAAAGTCTCTGGTCTAATTTCCAGGTCTTTGGTCCATCTTGAGTTGACTCTTGTGCAGGGTAAGAAGTATTTAATTCCATTTTTCTACAAATGGATAACCAGTTTTTCCAACACCATTTGTTGAAAAGGCTGTCTTTTCTCCAACATATGTTTTTGGCACCTTTGTCAAAAATCAATTGGCCATAAGTGTGTGGATTTGTTTATGTATCTTCTATTCTGTTCCATTGGTCTATGTGTCTGTTTTTGTGCCAATACCATGCTGTTTTTGTTACTATAACTCTGTAGTATAATTTGAAGTCAGGTATTGTGATGCCTCCTGGATGGTTCTTATTGCTGAGAATTGCTTTAGCTATTCTGGGTCTTTTGTTTTGCCATATGAAATTTAGGATTATTTTTTCTAGTTCTGTGAAGAATGACATTGGTATTTAATAGGGACTGCGTTGACTCTGTAGATCACTTTTGGTAGAATGGCCATTTTGATAATATTTATTCTACCAGTAGATACAAACCAAAACTACACTGAGAGTTCATCTAACCCTAATTAGAATGGCAATCCTCAAGAATAAAGACAACAATAAATGCTGGTGAGGACATGGGGAAATAGGAACTCTTATACACTATTGGTGGGATTGCAAATTAGTGAAACTGCTCTGGAGTTAAGTGTGGAGATGC
Organism: Glis glis; assembly: GCA_004027185.1. NCBI lineage: Eukaryota > Metazoa > Chordata > Mammalia > Rodentia > Gliridae > Glis > Glis glis. The sequence continues at coordinate 40,166 of PVJS01011120.1, read as the reverse complement.
CTCAAAAAAACTGGGAATGGATCCATCATATGATCAAGATATATCACACCGGGGTATATTTCCAAAGGAATTGAAATCAGAATATTATAGTAATACATGTGTATCCATGGTTATAGCAGCACAATTAAAAATAGCCAAATTATGGAACCAACCTAAGTGTCCATCAACAGATAAATGGATCACAAAGTTATGGGATATGTATACTATGGAATTCTACTCAGCAATAAAGAAAAACAAAATTATGTCATTTGCAGGAAAATGAATGGACCTGAGGAATATTATGTTAGGTAAGATAAGCTAGTCACAGAAAGTGGATGGTCATATGTTTTCTCTAATATGTGGAAGCCAGGGAGTAATCAGGATACAAGAAGGACTTTAGATAATGGAGGAGAAACCCTAGTAGAGAAAGGGAGGTGGTCTAGCAGAGGGTAGAGGGGAGGGAGTGAATTAATGAAGGAAACACTTCCATGGATGTTGTGTACATGTGTGAGAATACCAATGCCAATCTCAGTGTAAGGTATGGGGGAGGCAGGGAGTGGGAGAGGAGCCAGGGGAAGTTCACCAAGTGCTGTCTTCATGTAAGTCACTATCATTCTGAACTACATTATGATATGATACTACAATGTACCAATAAAAGTATAAAAACACGGAATTTTTTTAAAAAAGTGATGCTTACTTTCTGGCTAGAGCAGAGTCTCCACACTATGTGGTTAAGTGAATTAAAAACAAACAAAAGAGTCAAGAGCCAGGTTCAAATTCACAGACACTCAATTACTGCAACATTAGGTCAATCAATTAATCTCTCTGAGTCCCATTTGTTAAATGAAATAAATATCGGCCCTGCTCACTTCATGGGTGTTTTGTTTTTTGAAAACAATAAAGAACCTACCACAAGGTAAGTGTTGCTAATCTCTATCTACAAGAAGAATGTGTTTTGAATCTGTTCTCTCCCTTGTTGCTTAAACCCACAATCTTAGAGGTGGGAAACAGAAATCTAGAATGTTATCTCATCCATGCTAATTTCCATCTGAATAAACAGTCACTTCTGTGTTATTGTTATTACTGAACATTTATTGAAAGCCAGACAGGGTCTGGGTGCCCTGGAAAATATAAAATCTAGAGAAGTCTCTGGGAAAGGCAGGAAACCCAAAGCAATGGTTGGCATTATGCTTGGAAACAAGAAACCAAAGGTGTGGTTCCTAAATCTCTTTCAGACTTAACATAGTACCTTGTCCATATTACTGAGCCTGTTCTGCACTTTTTCATTCCCACCTCTCATGGGGCATTTTGAAGACTGGTAAGACAATTCAGCGTGCATACCGACGGGGACAGAGTATGACGTTCTGTAATTAAACTTGGCTCTGTTTATTGCAGATACCACTTCATTTTGAAAACAGAAATCTCTCTTTTCCTTTGGGGCATTTTTTTATGATATCATATGGATGTCAGTGCTTCTATTTGCTGCACAGGTGTACCATGCTTAAACAATAGGAGATTCCTTGTTCAGAAAATATATGTGTAAATCACATTTCATCAAGATCAAATTATATCCAAAATGCAACAAGGGAGCTCTCTATTTCTAGGATTTCTGTGGAAAATTATCAGGGAGGCAGTGTTGTGTAAGGACTGGAAGGTGGGAGTCAGAAAATCAAGATTTAAGCCCCAGTTCAATACTTCCTACTTGTGTGACTCTTTGCAAACCATTTAACTTCTGCCCAATAGTTTTCACAAATGTAAAATGAGAATAGTATAATTTTTTAACCTACCTTATGGATTTTTGTGAGGACCCAATGGAATGTTTTAGAGTTGGATAAAAAGAGACTAGATCACAGGAGGCTAAGGCAGAAGGATCGGATTGCAAGTTTGAGGCCAGCCTTGACAATTTAGCAAGACAGTCAGTAGTCAATAATTATTTCTTGAGTGAATAAAAGAAAGCATAAGTGATTCTGCCACCACTTACTATCCTGAGAAACCACAAATAGCCTTACATTTCTGTGGAACTCATTTATTCTTACAACAAAAGTCACCAGCAACTAAATTAAAAATAAGTCATACTTATTATCAGAGACACCACAAATCACTTGCATGTCTTCATTCATTCGTTTTTCTGAGGAGTCATTTATGTCTCAAGACATATTTACCAGAATGTGGTTCTCGAGACACTAGAATCAGAACTACCTGGGTTCATGTTGCAAATGTAGAATCCTAGATCCAGTCCAGATTTGGCAAATTCGAATCTCTGGGATAAGGTTAGATAACTTGTATTTTAACAAACACACACACACACACACACACACACACACACACACACCACTCCTATCCTGTAATTCTAACGTTTGAGAGTGACTTTCAGGTTTCCAGGAATAAGAAAAATCCTAATATCTTTATAAAAACCTGGCTCAGATGAAGTACCTTCAACCTCCTGAGTTTCTAAAATGCTAAACATAATAAACACTTCTAGAGAATCCTGGAAATTCATTGTGCTATAAGCAGCTAACTAAAACTGTATTAAACATATGAAAAAAATCAGTTCCAGTGTTATGTAATTACACATGTATGCTGTGAAGTATAATACTATGTTACATATCATGTGTCCACTCATCTCTAGTCTGTTTTTAACATTTGTATTATTCTTAATATCCAGTTTTCTTTAAATGAGATAAGACTATAGTCAGAACAAGGGCAGAGTGAACTGGGATACTCCTTCTGGGAGGTGGGGTAGAGCAAGCACTACATGCCTGGAGGAACCAAGCATCTAGCAATTAGGTGCTCCCTTGGGGTGCTGACTGTCAAGAACTACAAGGGCCTCAAATGTCCAAATGTCACGATAACAAGTTAGCCTGCCCAAAGTTTTACAGATGCTTCTAGAAGACATAAGATTGGCATTCAATACACAACAAGTAGTATGCACTTCAGGTTTACATTGGTTTCAAGTCCCACAGAAGCAAGGTGAAGATGTCCAGGTTGATGCTGTTCATGCACACTGTGGGTTTACATCAACCCCAAGCTTGGGAAACCCAAATCGTATAGTAGGCTACAAGCAAAACTGCCCAACTTTACTCCGGAGGGAGACATTATTATGCTGGAACAAAGAGAGCCTCTCCTTTGGAGGGAGACAATATTTCCAAGACTTTTCACTATAAAACATCCTTGAAAATATAGTTTAGAATAAAGGGCTATCGGTACCTCTCTGTTCACTAGTCATACAAGAGAATCATGTAGAATTGTCTTTCAACAGTGACTTAACATGTCCTGAAAATGACCTGGAGTCATAAAATAACATCAGTCCATTGTGTTATTCATTTGTACCAAAGAGGATTTGTAGGATTTAGTGAGATTCTATCTTCACTTCCTCCACTTTAAGAAAATGTAAGCAGAGCATGATGCCTGGTACCCAGTAGGTATTCAACAAATACTGATTCCCTTCTCCAGGCTCCCTACACATCTCCTTCCACATAATCTTGGTGTTTACTTACTCTTTCCTTTAACATGTTATCTTATTTTCCCTGATTTCAACTTTATAAAAAATAGTATTGTTGCTGCAAGAATGAATCACAAAGAAATTTGTCCCGGACAACCCTACCTATAACTTCCCCAAAGTTCTAAAAATAATCTTCAGCTGTTTTGTCCTGGAGTTAAGCTTTGTATTTTTGTGCATGTTATACACTAGATGGTGCTAATGGCCTGATCTAAACAAGACACTTTCCAGAGAGAAGGTAAAATATTAACTAAACTTCACTTTGAATAGATGTTTTTATACACATATATTAAAGGAGTAAATCTCAATTGTTGTTAACTGTACTTCTTGAAAATATAAAAATAAAATACTGCTTAGATTAAGAATGATCATTGACCTTTTCCTTCCTTTTTTTTTTTTTTTTTGGCGGTACTGGGGATGGAACCCAGGGGCATTCTACCTCCAAGCTACAACCCCAGCCCTATTTTTCATTCTTTATTTTGTAACAGGGTCTCACTAAGTTGTGGAGGGCCTCACTAAATACTGAGGTTGGCCATGAACCTGCGATCCTCCTGTCTCAGCCTCCCAAGTACTGGGAATACAAGTGTGTACCACCACACCCAGCTTCCAAATTATTTATAATGAGCTTTGCCAAGGACAGAATTTAGCTCTAGTTGCAGAAATTGACATGTAATTTTTATCTTCAAGGAAAGCTGTAACCTGAGAAAAATCATTCAAACTAGAAAGTTGCCAGTCCTGGAGGAGTGACAATATGGAGAAGCACTTTGTAGAACAAGGCAGGGTTTTCTTCCCAGACCCAGGCATGCTCAGGCAAGAACACAAAACTACAGCCAGCCGTAGGGGGAAACATTCCTCTGCTGGCTAGTCTAGATCAACAAACAACTAAGGCACTAAACTAGAGGGCTCCTTTACCAACTTGTCTTATATGCTTAGATATTTAACTTGGAGTAAAAAAAAAGTCTGGTCTGGATTAACTGTTCACAGACTAGAAATGCAACAACTAGCATGTAATACAATGCCAAAAAGAAAAATAAAGGAAGATTAATATGAATCATACTTCCTCTCAATTGCATTACAGGAGGAAAAATAGTTCTGATTTGTAAAGGTTAAAAGCATTTCTCACTGTTTAACAACTCTTGATCTATAAAACTAAACACACACGCCAGCTTTTATTGTCTTTGTCTTTTACTGGTGATAGTGCATTGGGGCAGCATCCTTGCCATACCACACCAAATGTGCCCCTAGAAAGTAAGGTCAAAATCATAACCATCCTAATTCTTAGTCATACCTCTACCTGGTGGAATTTCCACAAGTCTTTATTTCTCCATTATAGAACTAATGAAACTATCTGTGAATGGCTGCACTGGAAAGTTTGGCACCTGGGGGGATTTGGGGTGGTTTTTTTGTAAATTAGATCATATTTAAGTAAAGATATCTATTTTACCTCATAGCCACAAAAGAATAATTGTCATCAGTGAAAGGAAAAATTTAAAAATAAACATAAAATAAGTAAGTAGATATAAGTTATTGATAATATATTGGTTCTTAAGCAAGTAGTAGATTCTTTTTCCACTATATATGACTAAAGTATAAATGATTAAAATAAATAAACAAAAGCCAGGCATGAAACAATGATAATTAATCCAACTAATGGATTAATTAGTCTTTGGATTAATTATAATTATAATTATAATATATACCTATATATTTATATTATATATAATTATATATATGATTATAATTATAATTAATCCAAAGACTAATTAATCCAATTCTGTTCACTCAAATAAATTAACAGAATAAGTCAAAGGTAGCATAACTTATTCCACATTAGTGTGGTCCTACACCTTGCCATCTGCCATGCTAACTATTCAACTTAGGGCTAGATGATGACCTGGACAAAGATATTTCAGGTCAGGATGTCTAGTTCTTCTCTCTTGGTGAGAATATGAATGAGGAAGTGTCGTGCTGATAATCTTACCAGGCTTGAGGTCAGAGCAAAGGGACAGGTTCCTCCTTCCTGAGGAATGAAGACATGAATGGAATTAGAAGGGACATCAGAAGTCATGTCCTCATGACTTGGAGAATCCCAGATCCCAGGACAGGAGCTTCCAAAGTGGCACATGAAACAAGAGAGCCAGGCGAAGGTCAAGTATGCCAGTACAGGATCAGGACAGTAAAGGACAGACACAAAGCATTCTTCCTGAAAGAGACCCTCTATAGCCAGACCCTAGAAACACAATTAAAAAATCATGGGATCAAAGGTAAAACTTCTTAAAGCTATAGGGAGACACAGATCAGAAGATGAGAAAAAGCTTTCTCTAATTTTGCTCAAGGTTCACAAACAAACATTTTCTGTATCAATTCTTGATTTTAAAGGTCTTCTTAAAATTAAAGAGCATGCTTTTAATAAGTGCAGCATTATAAATACAGTTTAGTGCCTTTGGTTCATTATTTGGAACAGTCATCTATTCATTCAGCAAACATTCACCTATTCTGTTCTTGGAACTGTTGTTATACATCATTATCACTATAAGGAAAAGCAGACAGAGACACAAGTTAAATAACATTGGACTGAATGTGTTGTTACCCCCAGAATGGGCTCTGAATGTGACTTTCATATCCTTGATATGAGCCTTTCCTCGTGACATTTTCCTAATTCTCCTTAACTTGACATTTGTAAGATCACACACATGAATTGGCAGTTGTTAATAGACACTACTGAATTGGCAGTTCTGGTTAATTGATCTGGTTCATTTATATTTCCTATTCTGAACTTGTTTCAAATGTGAGAGCCTATAAACTCCTGTCTTCATTACACTCTCGCCAGCAGGGTAACCAATCCCCTTCTTCAGACTCTAAAATGCTACAGATGCTAATGATGGTGCCTTGGAGTCCAAAGCAAATGCATTAGCCAGCCCCTGGAAGTGTGCAATAAAAGCCAGTAGGGACTTTCCATCCTGTGAAGCAAATTCATCATAAGCCTGAGCCCAGTCAGTTATCAGGTTAAATATAATTCTTTAATGAGCTTGTTAAAGGGGAAAAAAGTAAATTGGAGGCCATTCAAAGGCAAGCACTATGTTTTCAACTTTTTTGTAATTCCCCACTGTAATCTAGTATAATGCTTGGTTGACAGTTGTTCCCCTATTAACAATTAGCTTTTGTTGATTTATTCCTTTTATGTGTTTTTCAAACAAAGAATAGAGCAGTGTAATGGGGGTTACAAGAGGAGCATGATCATTAAAATTAACTAATGATTAAACTACATGTTTAATATAGACAATATCAATTGATTCCTTCCTAAGCAAGATAAGAATATTAGCAAGCTTTCACTTCCTCCCACATCTTCATTTTGGTTAGTTATTATTTTATGCTGTCAAGTTTTATAACATTTATATTTGCTTCTGCAACCAGAATTCATACCATAGTTAAATGTTAGATCTATAGTTAAATGAACTCAATAATCATTGCCTGTTCTTTTATTATGTCTTTTACACTCCTGAGTTCTATATTTTTAGTTTACTTTTTTGGTTACTAGTATTTCATAGTCTTTTTAAATAATATTTCACATGTGCTGTATTTACTAAGCTCTTGAATGTTTTGGAATAAATTTTCATCATCTTTATTTTATTTTATTTTATTTTGCAATACTAGGATTGAACCCAGGGGCATTCTACCTTCGAGCTACACCCCCAGCCCTATTTTTTATTCTTTTTTTTATTTTGAAACAGGGTCTCACTAAGTTGCAGAGGGCCTCATTAAGTAGCTGAGGCTGGCCACGAACCGGGATCCTCCTGTCTCAGCCTCCCAAGTACTGGGATTACAAGCATGAGACACAACGCCTGGCTCATCATCTTTAGATATGAATGACAAGTAGTCTAGGTATTACATTCTTGGGTTATATTTTCTTCCCTCCATTGTCTTCTGACAATCTTACTACACAAAATGTAGATATTCTATACACATATATATATATTATATGAGTATATATGTTTCCATGTTATATTTATAAATACATTTGCATGCTATTTGTTGAGTTGTCTACTTTAATGATACCAATTATCTTTCTACTATATTGCCTTTGTCTTCTTTATATTATCTTTTGTCTAATTATTTTAATATATTTTACATTGATTCTCTTAAATCTTCCTTCCACATCAATAATTTAGTTTTTGTTTTGTTTTTGCAGTACTGAGGATTGAACCCAGGAGCATTCTAGCTCTGAGCTACACACCCACCCCTATTTTGTATTCTTATTATTTTGAAACAGGGTCTCACTAAGTTGCAGAAGGCCTCACTAAGTAGCTGAGGCTGGCCGCGAACCTGTGATCCCCTTGTCTCAGTCTCCCAAGTACTGGCATTACAAGTGTGCGCCACCATGCCCAGCTAATGATTCAATTTTAATCCATGTCTACTTTATTTATTACTATATAAATGAGTTCTATAATGTTATTGATCTTCTGTTTCTTTAAGCTCTATGACTTTTCATTTCATTCTGTTACTTAAGAGTCTGCTGTATGTATGTTATATTTTTACTAAATCCTTCTATAAACAAAACATTCATGGAGAATTTCTTTTCTGTTCCTTTTGATTATATTTGCCTAAATTAGGTTCTTCCTCAGTCTTTGTTATCTTCTGTCTCTTACTTATTACTATATATTGATTTATATGCTATATTATACTTACATAGCCACCACATTGTCTTTTCTCATGTTAATTAATATGAACTATTCTGTTCAGATCTTCTGTTTGTGCTAACAAGGGTAAATTCTTTTTTATCTCTTTGCATCTTATCTAAAACGTATTTTATCAGTTTTTAAGATACCCATTTTATATATTTTAGCATTTCCAAAAGTGTTATGCATCTTACAATTTAATTAGCATCATTTTTCATTATTTTATTTTTCCCTTTGGGGCTACAACATGAAAATATCTAATACAAACCTCTGCTTTCCTCAAACTTCCAATTTCAAAACCCCCTCTCATAATTAGTAGATGATCACCTGTTTCTACCTCATAAGGAAAATAAAATCCATCAGATGACTTGGACTTTCCAACACAAAACTTAGCAATTCATCCCTCAAGCTACAATAGAAAAGGTAACTTAGACCATCCTGTCTAGGCTATACCCTTCCTCTAAGTTCTGGATCCCCTCCCTTCAGCCTTCTTAGGAGCATCAACATTTCAATGAGCACTTCTCACTCATGTATCTTCAAACTCTCCCCTTTCTTCTAACTCCTTCCATCAGGTTTTAAGTCAGCTCAGTCTAAGTTATTGTTTATAAATAAATAAATAACCCCCCTCACTGTCACATTCCTTTTCCTCCTTCAAAGCCAGACTTCTTAAAGATCCCTATTTGTTCAACTCTGACTCATTCCTAAGTCACTCTAATTTGTTTCTGACTCTACCATTCCAGCAAAAACTGCTCTGAGCAGGTCACCAGTGACTTCCTTATTGTTAAATACAATGAACTTCAGTCTTATTCCTATTCTCAGCAGCTATTGTGGCTAATCACTCCTTCCTCTAAATACTCTTCCTGTGGCTTCCGTTCCAACACACCATCCCAGTTTTCCTTCTACCTCTCTGGTTACTTCTCAGTATTTTTTATGAGGATTTCTTCCTCCATCTATCTCTTATATTTTCTGTTCTATAATGCTAGAATATTTTCTTATATATCAAACTCTCAGTGTTTGAATTGTATGGCTTCAATTACATCTACACGAGTTAGTTTCTCAATTTATAGCTCTCGTTACCTAATGTCTCTCTTGTATATCTAATAATTTATTGGACATCTCCATTTGAATTTCCCATAACTAACTCAAACATATCAGGTCCAAAAGTGAACTCTTTCATTCTAGACCTGCTCCTCCTCTTCAGTTCTGTGTTTTACTAAATGGTATCACCAGTTTGTTCAAGTTGGAAACCTGGGAATTACCTTTGCGTCTCTTTCTCTCACAGCTAACCATCAGACCCACCAACTTTACCTCCTAGTAATTTCTCTAGGGCACTTTCTATCACCAGTGTCATTGCCTATTTCAACTTACTACTCTCTATTTCCATCTTACTGCAAAAGTCCCCAGTTATCTTCTCAAAGTGGCTTCACTAAAATTCAAATCTGATTAACAGCACATCCAAGAAATTTTTCAATAACTGGCTATTGTCTATGGAACAACTTCAAAATACCTTAACCTGGCACACATGACCTTTTTCACAAATATGGTCTCTCCATACTTCTCTATGCCTCACATTATGCACTCCAGTTAAGCTAAGCTATTTACAGTTCACTAAAAACAACCAGGTTCCCTTTCAGATTTGCATATGTTATTTCATCTACTTTAATTATTCTTGCTCCTCCTCTTGGCCTAGCTAAATCTTAATCATTGTTCTACTCTCAATTTAGAAGTTCCTTCCAGCTGGGCCTGGTAGCCCTCATGTGTAGTCCCAGCTACATGGGAGACTGAGACAAGAGGATCACATAATTCCTGGCATTCAAAACCCTACCTCAAAAAATAGGGTGGAGGGAAAGCATCTCAAAAAGAAGAAGAAGAGCCTTCTTCTAGGAAACCTTCCTGCGTTCCTAGTTTCAAGTTAAGTGTTCCCCTCCTAAGTACTTTCACAGGGCTCTGAAGTTCCCTTAACACATTTCACTACAGCAGAACTTTTTACAAGGCAGGGAGAAGTAGTTCTTAATAGAAAATCTTAGATTTAATGGCATAGTCAATATTTGACCATTTTTTAACGTATAAAAACGACAATTTCATGCAGTTAAACAATACATTTTGGTGGCATGACATATGTTTACAAACTATCAGACCTTTAGAGACCAATATCCTGAAACCAAAGATCAATGGCTAGAGTCAGTCCACTGATCTTTAACCTCCTTCTGTGGCTTTTAATCAGCTACTTTTGAGAAATGAGTCAAGTATACCTCTCCATGCATTAGATATGAGCGAAACAGTTGCAGTTGAACCACTTTTAAACCAGACATCCATTGTCCAGATAGAGCCTCAGCATTTCCTCTAGTCTCCTACACCTGCCCTCTTCCGATGTTTATGCTCTTAGTCTAGCATCCTAAAAGCATTTGAGTTTGAGGCCTTCAAAATAGGAAATACACCTGTGTTTTCCTGCCACTCTCCAAAACTAAAGTGAACTGGATTGGTCTAAATTCTAAGACAAGTGCTTCTTATTTCCCTGTGCATAACCACAGATTAAGGCTTATAGTTTCTGCTAAAAGATAATCATTTATCTTTGATTAGTATCTGAGAAAGGAAGCATCTTCAGGAACAGGGGCAGTGACATACAAAGTATTCATAAAACCCTCATATGGCAACTGATGTTCAATAATTACTTTAAAAGATATTTTAATGACAAAATGGAAAGATTTAGTTCCTTTATAATAATCAACCTCGAATTCCTTTTTAAAGGTTGCTTTAATAAAGTGATTTCTTTTTTAAGGTTGCTATTCCCTATCATATGTATTAACAAATTAAAAAATGTGGAGCAAATCTATGATGTGTTTTATTTCATATTCTGCCCCTAACAAAACCACTAAATTGGATGAAACTAGAATTGCCATTTTTCCCAGCAACAAAATAAATTTTATAAAGCTACATGTTGGTCCTAAATTCCCTTTATATTATTTCTAATTGTTAACATGGTTGGTCTCTTTTTATACAGGTATATTGTATATACCACAAAATAAACTGAAGGACTGGGGTAAAAAAAAATACTAGTGAAATCAGTCAATAGACAAGCTGATTCAGTCATGCTCCAAATGTTCATTTTTACCCACCAATTTTTTGTTTTTCAGATATAATCTTCCACATAAGTGAAATTCCATGCGAAATTGAATTAATTCCAACACTACTACTTGGCTTTGTCAATTTAGTGAAGTAAAACCCAGTGTTTTGGGATTGTTTAATGAAATAACTGATTGACTAAACTATTATGTTCACCTGGCTATGTTAATTCAATGACACCAGGTTTCATCTGGCTGTGTTAGTTAAATGTGGTATAACATTTTCGTATGATCAGCCCAATCTAGAAAGAATTCATTTGTTCAAAGAGTGGCAAATTTTCGCCCATCAGGATAGATTATTATTATAGAAATTTTTTCCTGAATGGAAATTTGCCAGGTAATCACTGTGCTAAATTAACATCATACTATATATTCAACCCCAAATGGTTAGCTTACAAAGCAGAACTTCTTTCTGTTTTGTTCAGTATTGTTTGTAAAGTGCCTAGATTCTAAGTATTCAAAAAATATTTGTTGAATGAGTTAGTGAAAAAATAATCATCAATTGCCTATCCTATCCAGACAAAACATTTTGTCTTCAGAAAATCTGACCAGTAGCTGGGCGTGGTGGCGCACACTTATAATCCCAGTACTTGTGAGGCTGAGAACTGAGGATCAGGGTTCGCAGCCAGCCTCAGCTACTTAGTGAGGCCCTCTGCAACTTAGCGAGACCCTGTTTCAAAATAAAGAATAAAAAAGCCGGGCATGGTGGTGCACGCTTGTAATCCTAGTACTTGGGAGGCTGAGACTGGAAGATCTGGGTTCGCGGCCAGCCTCAGCTACTTAGTGAGGCCTTCTGCAACTTCGTGAGACCCGGTTTCAAAATAAAGTATAAAAAATAGGGCCGGGCGTGTAGCTCGGAGGTAAAATGCCCCTGGGTTCAATCCCCAGTACCGCAAAAAAAAAAAAAAAAAGAAAATTTGACCAATTAAACTTGATGTCATAGCACATTCCAACATAAAGACTTCTGGTAATTTTAGAACTGAAAAGTACTGTTAGACCCAGTACTGGTTTGGGTTCAAGACAGTGGCTCCCAAACTTTAACACCAGAATCACCTAGAGGACTAATTTAAATACAAATTGTTGAGCCCCAGTCCAGGGGTTTCTATTCACTGAGGACCTGAGAATCTACATTTCTAATGAGTTTCTGAGTGAAACTGATTCTGCTGGTCCAGAAACCACATTTTGAGAACTGCAAATTAAGAGTACCAGACCACTTAGTAAGAATATTCTTGCCAGGTGTGGTGGTACATGCCTGGAATTCCAGTACTTGGAAGATAGAGACAGGAGGACTGTAGGTTCAAGGCCAGCTTGTGGTAACTTAACGAGACTCTGTTTCAAAATAAAAATAAAATAGGGCTAGGGGTGTGGCTCAGAGGTAGAATGCCCCTGAGCTCAATCACCAGTACCACAAAACAGAAAATAGTCTTTATTTTATTGATTATATATTTTCTGAAAAAATCATTTCTACAAGTAGTAAATATAATGCATAAGTAACACAACCTTATTAGTTCTCTGGAATTTACATCATCTCTATTATACTACATGGCATCCAACAGTGTCTTTTTAGTTCATGATTTTATACACCAGGTTTAGATGCCTTCCACATTATAAGACTATCTAAATAACTTCTGTCAGTGAAAACATTTTCAAACTATAGTTGCTCTTCATCAAACTGAGGTATGTATGGCAGATACATTAATAGCAAATACTTCCAAATAGTAATAACAAGCTATATTAACAACATTTCGGTACATTTGCAAGAACTACATTTATAGTGATATTGTTAAAGTTTGTAGCTTCATCTTTGGAACCTAGCCAGTGGGACATAACTATCTTTCTTAAGTATTTGGCAGATGCCTCATAAAGACTATCTTTTAGCAGAAGTACAACCTCTTGAAGATCTTGGAAGCATGAACCTATAAATGCTTCTTAAACAAAAGAAGTGTTAAATAGAATAGGACCCATAGCTGCTCTTGTGGGAAGCTTAAAATATAATTAAGGAACAATAGCCTAGTAGATTTACTAATCCACACATTTCTCTGAAAGGTCTTTTGAAGCTTCACATGTCTCGATAGATAAGTAAAATAGAGAACTGAACATTTAGCCAGGTCAGTCAACAGGACCTCCAATGTGTGTGTGTGTGTGTGTGTGTGTGTGTGTGTGTGTGTGTGTGTGTACACCCTGGGAGGTGGGTGGTTGGGGATACAATGCCTGAAGAGAGAAAATTGCTGTTTTTCTCCTCAAAATATCACCTGGAAGAGCCACCACTTTACATTAACCATGTCAGTACCTGCTTATGAGAGTCCCCCCTCCTACCCAAGAGGATATGCTGAGCAAGAAATGATTTACTTCAAATGCTGCCAAGGTTAAGCATCTGAAGATTGGTTCATGTTGCACATCCAACAAGGAAGCAGGCTTGGGGCAAATACAAGGATCTGAAGAAAGCACAGGAAGGCTTTTTGACAGCCCCAGTTGGGGATTTTCTAAAGAGATTTCTTAAGCTGCCAAGTTAATCTTGAGGCTTCTTGCCTCACCTCCTTTTATGTGTTTCCCTGAGCTGTTCTTGTATAAACTTGTCCTCAGGATGTCTTTCTGCCTCCTATAAACTCCCACCTTTTGGTAGCTTTGGCACCTCTGCCTTACCCTGAGGCCCTTGAATTACTTGTCCATTTCCACATTTCTATGGTTAAAAACCTCCCTTCAAGGCAGGAATGCAGGATCCACCACATTCTCCTTTCTGAGTCAGATGGAGATAGCGGTCATTTCCAGGCCAAGTAGCCTTTCACTCAGGTTATATCCCCTGTGTTCCAGAACATTTTCCCCTTTAGAAATGAAACTCAACTACCTTGAAAATTAATTACCCAGCCTGGCCAAGTAAGAGACTTGGTCTTTTGAAGAACCAGTTCCCAGACAATTTGGATTTGGAGCAAAACCTTGAAGTGAATCCAGAGGGGGAAAGCAGCCAGTATGCCATGCTGCAAGTTGAGCCTGTCCAGGTGCTGCTGGCTACCAAAATCTGTCTTAGTTTGCTCAGGCTGCTATAACAAAATACCATTGCGAATGTGACTTAAAAAATGAGCATTTGTTTCTATTTTTTTTTTGCAATGTGGATAGGTGAAGAATTTTCTAAATCTTCAAGTTCTGCTTCTGGAATTGCTAAACAATTTCTTCTTCAACTCATCCCTCTCAAAGTTTATAAGTGCTCAGAGGAACCAAACCACTTCTTCAACACTTAGAAATTTCCTCAGCTAAATATTCAGTTTCATTGCTTGCAAGTTCTATCTTCCATAGAACACTAGAGCATGAGCACAATTCAGCCAAGTTCTTTGCCACGTGATAAGGCTCACCTTTCCTCTAGTTTCTAATACCATATTCCTCACTTCTGAGGCCTCACCAGATTGGCCTTTAATGTCCATATTTCTATTAATATCTTGTTCATAATTATTATGTTTTATCTAAGAAGACATAAGCTTTCTCTCCAGCTTTCCTCTTTCTTTCTGAGCCCTCACCAGAATCACACTTAACCTCCATACATCTAACTAACATGCACCGCAAAAATTTCCAGTCTCTACCCATTGCCCAATTTCAAAGCTGTTTCCTCAGGTTTAGATATGGTGGTACCCCTGCTCCCCCTCGAAGTACCATCTCCATCTCCAAACAAAGTCCCACTGGCTAAATTGGGATTTTTACATTCCTTTGTTCCTCTTTCCACAGCTCCAAATATATATATAACAAAAATTGCTCATTTACCACATGAAATTACACTTGTCTTTTCCTGTCCAACCTAAACCCTCAGCCGCCTTTATCTTAACTCTAGTTTGACACTTTGCTTGTGCTAGTTTCATGGTTTTCCCTTTCTCCTTATTGACATTTTTATCTCCTTTTTAGGCTCCCTTTTCTCATTTGCCTCTTTTTTTTTTTTTTTTTTTTTTTTTTTTTTTTTTTTTTTTTTTTTTTTTTTTTTTTTTTTTTTTTTTTTTTTTTTTTTTTTTTTTTTTTTTTTTTTTTTTTTTTTTTTTTTTTTTTTTTTTTTTTTTTTTTTGCGGTACCAGGGATTGAACCCAGGGGCGTTATACCTCCGCACTACACCCCCGGCCCTATTTTTTTATACTTTATTTTGAAACTGGGTCTCACGAAGTTGCAGAGGACCTCACTAGGTAGAGAGAGAGAGAGACAGAGAGAGACAGAGACAGAGAGCTGAGGCTGGCCACGAACCCGGATCCTCCGGTCTCCGCCTCCCAAAGTACTGGGATTATAAGCGTGCGCCACCATGCCCGGCCTCATTTGCCTCTTAAATGCCTGTATTCCCCAGGTGTCCCTCCTTGACTTTTATATCCTTACACTCTAGAAACTAATGGCTCTACCTTTTGGGGAATTAAGAGTAAGAAAAAAAAATAAGAAAAGAGACTACAGAAGCCTCATCAGAGTGTCCATTTTACTAAATATTTTTAAAGAGCCTATTTTGTGCCAAGCAGTATTCTAGTTACTGAGAATACACCAGAAAAACAAAATTAGACAAGATCCCTGTTCTCATGGAGAAGACAGACAATAAATAAATATGTTCAAATGTATATATGATTTAAAACAGTGATAATTGCCATGAAGAGAAACAAAACAGGATAGGAGACTAATGGGGAAGAAAGTCCTACCTCAGATGTGATTTTGGCCAGATATTTAAAGCCATGACTCTGGATGAGATCACCTGAGGAGGAGAGCAAATGGTGAAGGGAAAGGTGAGGACTCAGTTTCTGGGTATTTCACCCTTTCAATTTAGCAAGAATACAAAGACCCATTGGATGAGACTAAGAAAGAAGTAGCTAGTGTTATATGAAGAAACCCAGGAAAATATTCTAGAAGCCAACAATAAAAAAAGTGTCTCAAGAAAATGGAATAATCAACTGTGTCACATGCTTCTGAGAGGATGGATAAGATGACAATCTGGAATTGTTTACTGAATTTGGCAAGAAGGGGATCTTTGCCAACCGTAAGATTGGTTTCAGTGGAATTGGAGGAGAAGAGCCTGACTAGAGTATGTTCCAGCAGGAGATGAGAGAGTGATCATAGAAAACTCTTCCCAAGAGAAATTGCTATAAAGGAGAGCAGGAAAATTGGGGGGGGGGGTAGTCAAATGGGACTGTGATGTGAAGCCTCACATGGGACATATTATAGCATGGGAATAGGGTTGATGAATAAAGAGGAGAAAATTGATGATGCAAAACAGAAATGGGATGCTTACAGGAGCAAAGCCATTGAGTAGAAGAGTGATTCAGTGCACAACTGGAGTTGGATAGGGGCTAGAACAGTTTATCTGTTGCAACAGTAATAAAAACAGAGCATGCAGGTACAGCTGCAGCAAAACTAGTAGATTTAAATGTGAGGAGGTGAGGCAGTTCTCTTGTGATTATTTCTGCTTTCTTAGTTAACTGAATACCAAGTCATCAGTTGAGTGTGAGAGAAGAAGGACTGGTAAAAGTTTGAAAGAAGGAAAGGTGGGAGAAATAAGATTTCTGTGCAGCTATGGAAGTTTCACTTAAAATATGTGTCATAGACTTAAAGCAGAACAAGTCAGCCCAGTTGGATGTGTTCCTCCAGTTACATTCAACTGAGCTCCTGCACTCTTTCTCTGAGTGACTTCATCCAAATCCAAGACTTAGTCAACATTTTTGTTTCCTAATTCCCAAATTGTATCTCTAGCCCAAATATCTTTTTCTAAACCCATAATGTGTAATAAATTTCTCAACTTAAAATCTCCCAGATATCCCTTAGACTCAACATATCCCAAACTAAAATAATTTTTTTTTTTTTTGTGGTACCGGGGATTGAACCCAGGGGCATTCTACCTCTGAGCTACACCCCCGGCCCTATTTTTTTTTATACTTTATTTTGAAACTGGGTCTCACGAAGTTGCGGAGGGCCTCACTAGTTAGAGACAGAGTCAGAGAGAGACAGAGAGAGAGAGAGAGAGAGAGAGAGCTGAGGCTGGCCGCGAACCCGGATCCTCTGGTCTCCGCCTCCCAAAGTACTGGGATTACAAGCGTGCGCCACCACGCCCGGCTCCAAACTAAAATAATATTATAAAATACCCTGCTATAAAGCTCTGCTAATGACACCACCATCCATTTGATACTTAAAGGAAGAAGTGAAAAATCCTGCTACATTTCTTCCTTATACACTCCACTCCTTCATCTCCAAATAGCCTTGTAGATCTTACCTTTTTCACATCTTGCATGTTCAAGTTCACCACCATTTGCCTAAATTCAGTCTTCATCATTTTGCATCTAGATTCCTGCAACAGTCCCATCTCTTTGATGCCAATCTACCCCCATTTCAATCCATCTTTCATACTGCTGCTAGGCTTCTCTTCAGAAAATGCAGTTCCCATCATCTCACTCTTAAATTATTTACTGAAGTACTTAAAGCACTATCTTTAGCTCAAAAATTAAAGGAAAAGGTATGGGGGAGAGAAAGATAGAGAAAAGATGGTTAATGGGCACATGGGCATAGCTGGATAGGAGGAATAACTTCTAATGTTCCATAGCACAATAGTATAACCATGGTTGAAAAGTTTATTTCACTTTTGTCATCTTTATTTTTATATACTTTTATTGGTGCATTGTAGTCTCACGTCATAATGTACTTCAGAGTGATGGTGACATATTTGCACACAGAACTTGGTGAGAATTTCCCTGTCTCCTTGCCCACTCCCAGCCCTTCCCCATACATGATATTGAGATTGGCACTGGTATTCTCACATATGTACATAACATCAATGGAAGGGTTTCCTTTATTAATTCTCCCTCCCTTACCCACCACCTTCCCCTAGACCACATCCCTTGTTCTACTGTGGTTTTTCCTCCATTACCTAAAGTCCCTCTTGTATCCCAATTACTCCCTAGCTTCCACATATGAGAAAAAAACATATATGACCTTCCACTTTCTGTGACTGGCTAATCTCACTTAACATAATGTTCTCTAGGTCCATCCATTTTCCCACAAATGACATAATTTTGTTCTTCTTTATTGATGAGTATAATTCCATTGTGTGTATCTCCCATAATTTTTGTAATCCATTCGTCTGCTGATGGACAGCTAGGTTGGTTCCATAGTTTGGCTATTGTGAATTATGCTGCTATAAATATGGATATGCATGTGTCACTAAAATATTCTGATTTCAGTCCCTTTGGAAAGATACCCAGGAGTCATATAGTTGGATCATGTGGTGGATCCATTCCAAGTTTTCTGAGGAATCTCTAAACTGAATAGCAACTGCACTAATTTATAATCCCACCAATAGTATATAAGAGTTCCTATTTCCCCACATCCTCATCATCACTTATTGTTGTTTTTATTCTTGATGATTACCATTCTAATTGAAGTTAGATGGAATCTCAGTGTAGTTTTGATTTGCATCTCTCTGATCGCCAATGCTGTTGAACATTTTTTCATATATTTATTGGCCATTTGTATTTCCTGTTTTGTTAGGTGTCTATTTACTTCAATTGCCCATTTCATTTTCTTTTTTTCTTTTTGTGGTACTGGGGATTAAATTCAGGGGCGTTCTACCTCTGGGCTCCATCCCCAGCTCAATTTTTTATTCTTTATTTTGAAACAGGGTCTCATTAAGTTGCAGAGGGACTCACAAGTTGCTGAGACTGGCCACGAACCTGAGATCCTCCTGTCTCAGCCTCCCAAGTACTGAGACTACAAGCATGTGCCACCACAACCAGCTCCCATTTCTTGATTGAGTTTTTTTTTTAGTGTTAAGTCTTTTAAGTTCTTTGTATATTCTAGATATTAGTTCTCTATCAGAGGGATAGCTGGCAAAGATCTCCCATTCATTAGGCTCTCTCTTTAGACTCTTGATGGTTTCTTTTGATGAACAGAAACTTTTTAGTTTAATTCCATCCATTTATTAATTCTTGTTTTAATTTCCTGAGCTTTGGGGAGTCTTATTGAGAAAGTTTCTACTTGTGCCTATATGTTGGAGTGTTGGACCTATACCCCCCTCTAGTAATTTCAAAGTCTCTGGTCTAATTTCTAAGTCTTTGATCCATCTTGTGTTGACTCTTATGCAGGGTAAGAGGCTGGGATTTAATTCCATTTTTCTACAAGTGGATAACCAGTTTTTCCAACACCATTTGTTGAAAAGGCTGTCTTTTCTCCAAAATATGTTTTTGGCACCTTTGTCAAAAATCAATTGGCTCTAAGTGTATGGATTTGTTTCTGTGTCATCTATTCTGTTTCATTGGTTTGTGTGTCTGTTTTTGTGCCAATACCAAGCTGTTTTTATTACAATAGCTCTGTAGTATAATTTTAAGCCAGGTATTGTGATGCCTCCTGCATGGTTCTTATTGCTGAGAATTGCTTTGGCTATTCTGGATCTTTTATTTTTCCATATGAATTTAGGATTGATTTTTCTAGTTCTGTGAAGAATGACATTGGTATTTAATAGGGATTGCATTGAATCTGTAGAACACTTTTGGTAGAATGACCATTTTGATAATATTTATTCTGCCTATCCAAGAACATGGGAGATCTTTCCATATTCTAAGATCTCTTTGTTTTCTTTCTTTAGTGGTTTTATAATTTTCATTTTAGATATCTTTTACCTCCTTGGTTAGATTTATTCCTAGGTATTTTATTGTTTTTGAGGTTATTGTGAATAGAATTGTTTTCTGGATTTCTTTTTCAGTGGATTCATGGTTGTCATATAGAAAGGCTACTGATTTTTGTAGATTGATTTTGTATCTCACTACTTGGCTGAGTTTGTTAATCAGCCCTAGAAGTCTTTTGGTTGAGTTCGTTGAATCTTCTAAGTACAGGATCATGTCATCTCCAAATATAATTTCAGTTCTACTTTTCCTATATGTATTCCTTTGATTTCCTTCTCTCGACTTGTAGTTCTGGCTAAAGTCTCAAGTACTATATTGAAAAGGAATGGTGATAGTGGACATCCTTGTACTGACCCTGATTTTAAAGAGAATTCTTGCAGTTTTCCCATTCAATATGATGTTGGCTTTGCATTCATTGTATATTGCCTTTATGATATTAAGGTAAGTTCCTTCTATTATGATTTTCTGCAGTGATTTTAACATGAATGGATGCTGGATTTTGTCAAATGCTTTTATAGCATCTATTGAAAGAATCATATGATTTTTGCCCTTAGGTCTATTTATGTGGTGAATGACATGTATTGATTTGTGTATGTTGAACCAGCCTTGCATCCCTAGAATGAAACCAACTTGGTCATGGTATACAATTATCTTGATATGGTTTTGAATGAGTATTGTTAGTATTCAGTTCAGAATTTTTGCATCTATGTTCATCAATGGTATTGGTCTGTAATTTTCTTTTCTTAATATATCTTAATTAAGTTTTGGTATTAAGATGATACTGGCTTCATAGAAGGAGTCTGGAAGAATTCCATCTCTTTCTATCTCACGGAATAATGTGTGAAGGATTAGGTTTAGTTCTTCTATAAAAGTTTTGTAGAATTTAGCTGGGAATCTGTCTGGACCTGGACTTTTCTTTGATGGAAGGCTTTTTATTGATGTTTCTATCTCTTTGTTTGCTATTGGTCAGTTTAGGTTTTCTATACCCTCTTGTTTCAATTTAGGTAGACTGTACATGTCTAGATATCTGTTGATTTCTTCTATGTTTTCCAGTTTACTTTCAAAATAGTTTCTAATGATTCTCTGATTTCCACACTGTCTGTGGTGATGTCTCCTTTTTCATTTCTTATTTTAGTAATTTGGGTAGATTCTCTCTTTCTTTTGGTGAAGTTGGCTAAGTGTTTATCAATCTTGTTTACCTTTTCAAAGAACCAGTTTTTTGTTTTGTTGATCTTTTGTATTTTTGTTATTGTTGTTGTTCTCTAGTTCATTGATTTCTTCTCTGATTTTAATTATTGCCTGCCTTCTACTGGCTTTGGGATTAGTCTGTTCCTGTTTTTCAAGGGCCTTGAGGTATATCATTATGTTGTTTATTTGGTGACTTTCTGTTTTTCTTATGTGGGCACCCAGTGCTATAAATTTTCCTCTTAAAACTGCCTTCAAAGTGTCCCATAGAATTTTGGTAGGTTGTGTCTCTATTTTCATTTAATTCTAGGGAATTTTTTATTTCTCCCCTTATTTCTTCTATGATCCAGTCCTCATTCAAAAGTGTATCATTCAGTCTCCATGTATTTATGTAATTCCTTTGGGCCTTTTTGTAGTTGATTTCTACTTTTATTCCATTATGATCTGAAAAGATGCAAGGAATTATATTACATTTTTTGAATTTGCTGGTACTTGCTTTGTGGCCCAGAATATCATCTGTTTTGGAAAAGCTTCCATGAGCAGCTGAGAAGAATGTGTATTCAGCTGTTGTTAATTGGAATATTTTGTGTACATCTAAGATGCCCTTTTAATCGTTTATAGTTTTCTTTAGGTCTGAAGAGTCTTTACTGATATTTTGTCTGGAAGATCAATTTAGTGGTATGAGAGGTGTGTTGAAGTCTCCCAGTATTATTGTATTGAGGTCTGAGTCTTAATATCTCATAGAGTTTCTTTTATAAAAGTGGGTGCTCCCATGTTTGGGGCATAAATTTTTACTATCATTATATCTTCTTGTTGGATTTTTCCTTTTATCAACAAGAAATGACCTTCTGATCTGTTTTGGCTTAAAGTTTGCTTTGTCAGATATAAGAGTTGCTACCCCTGTTTATTTTCAGTCTCCATTTTCATGGAATGTCTTTTTCCCTCCTTTCACCTTTAGCTTTTGAATATCTTTGCCTGTAAGGAGAGCTTCTTGCAAGCAGCATATAGTTGGATTATGGTCTTTAATCCAGATTTCCAGTCTATGCCTTTTAATTGGGGAGTTTAGACCTCTGACATTCAGTGTTATTATTGAAACATAATTTTTGTTTCCTGTCATTTTGAGTAATATTTGCTGTTTGATACAGTGTTAATTCTCCTTTGCTTAGTTGCTCATCTGGTGGAATTCATCCCTCTCTGGTTCTGGTATTTATTGCTTTTTTCTTTTTTATGTTTTATTTCTTTAATTACTTTCTCTAGTGCTGACTTGGTTGTTATGAATTCGTTTAGTTCTGCTTGTCTTGGAAAGTTTTGATTTCTCTGTCAATTTTGAAAGATATCTTTGCTGGGTATAGCAGTCTTGGTTTGAAGTTGTTTTCTTTCAGGATTGTGAGTTCAGGGTTTCCAGTCCCTCCTGGCTTTCATGACTTGGGTTGAGAAATCTGGAGTGATTCTTATTGTTTTGCCCTGAATGTCACCAGTGCTTTTGCTCTCGATGCTTTTAAGATTATCTCCTTCACCTCTATGTTAGTCATTTTGATTATTACATGGCATGGAGAAGTTCTTTAATTTTGTCTTATTGGGGTTCTGAATGTCTCCTATACATGGATCTCCATCTCATTTTCAATGTTTGTGAAATTCTCTGATATTATTTCTCTGAAGTTTTCTTCAGAGAAACTTGGATTGTGCTTCTAGACCTTCTTCAATGTCTATAATCTGTAAATTAGGTCATCAGATATCATCCTATAGTTCTTGAATGTTCTGACCGTGTTATCCTTTATTTTGTTGACTGAGTGGTCAGTTTTGGATGAGCTGTCTTCTAAGAGTGAGACTCTATTTTCCATGTGATCTAGTCTGCCAGAGGTGGTTTATATTGAGGTGTTTATTTCGTTTATTGTACCCTTCATTTCATTCAAGGCCTCTTTTTGGTTCTTATTTAGGGCCTCAATTTCTTTATTGATATGTTCTTTCATGTCCTGTATACTCTAAGGTCTTTGATCATATTGAAAATCAAAATTCTGAATCCTCCTTCTGGCATTTTCTGCAGTTCTATATTGGTGAGCTCCATTGTTTTTGAATTGTAGGAGTTTATTTTTTCTTCACTGGTCTTTGGTCTCATGTTTTCAAGATTCTTAGGTTTGTATCTCTGTTGTCTTGGCATCCTCTTCCTCTTTGTGTGATAGTCCTATGTCCGTTTGTTGTCCTTTTATAATAAGTCCAATGCTGGGGGTATATATTTGCCTCTATGAACCTCTCATAGAATCAGAATTTTGAGTTAGTTCCCCAGAACCTCTTTAACAGGTATAGTTCTTAGTCAGTGCAGGCAAGCAGCAGTCTCTGATTAGCTGCAGTCATCTGTGCTCTCTGGGCCCAAACTCAGCAGGGCAAGAAATTTTAACATTCCAAGCCAGTGAAATAGCTGGCTAAGATATAATGCCCAAGGGACACCACTGCTGCTCTGCTGCTTGTGATCCTGTGAAATCATAAACACTGCTGGCCTCCGGCCTCCATGGTCACTGTGCCCAAGCTCAGCAAGGCCAGAGATTATGACGTTCTAAGCCTGTGGCCCAGCTGGCTGAGCTTCGATGCCCCAGGGACACCACCGCTGTTCTGCTGGTTTGTGATCACATGAAACACTGTTAGCCTCTTGCTTCCATGATCATCAGGTACAAACTCTGCTGGTCAAAATATTGTAGCATTCCCAGTCTACAGAGAGGCTGTCTGAGTCAAATTGACCCAGGGACACCACTGCAGATCTATCAACTGTGATCATGTGAAAACCTGCTGGCCCCTCGCCTCCCTGCTTGTGGGGCCCAAGCTCTGCCAGGGAAGAAATTGTACTATTCTGAGCCTGGAGCATGGGTAGCTGAGTTATTTAGCTCCAGAGACACCATTGCTACTCTGGGCAACTGTGATCACATGAGTCCTTGCTGGCCCTACCCTTGGTACTCCTGACACCCAAAGCATGGATGGCTGACTTATTTCGCTCCACAGGTACCACTGCTGACAATCCTGCAATGATCTCTGGAGACCACACAGGGGCAGGTGAACTGCTGACTCTGCATCCTAGTCAACTGTCTGCTAATTCTTATCTCTGCTGTGCCCTACTGTGGCCCCTGCCCCCACCTTTTCAGGGATGGTTTGCAAACTCACTGACCCCACAGATTTGTTCATTGCCACATGAGTGAGACTCATGCACACTCCTGCTGGGACAATTTTAAATTCACAGTCTTGACAAGCTCCATTGCAGCCACTTGGGTCCCTATAGGAAGGCTCTGTAGTTTCTCAGTCCTGACGAGTTCAGCTGCAGCCACAGGAGTTAACTGAGCAATTTGGATGGGCAGACTGGAGATTTATGGTGGTTTTGAAGAGGCTAGTTGGAGCCACATGGATCCCTGCAGGAAGGCGAAAAGTTCAGCTGCAGCCAACGGAGTTCTATGGGCAGTGGGGATGGGCGGTCTGGAGATCAGTGGTCTTAAGATTTTTGAGAGTGGAGAAAAAAATGAGATTGCTTTCTCATATTGGTTCTCTGCAATCACTGACTTGACAGGATTTAGCTTCTTTACTGGAGTTCATCTCCGAGAGCCACCAGATTCTGGCAGCCACCAACCAGCTCAAGCGCTGGCTCACTGAAATGGCTCCCACCTCAGCTCTTGGCTCACCAGATAAGACACATGGAGCTCTTTCAGTCTTCTGCTCTCTGTGCTGATTTCAATTCAACCAAGTTTCAGCTGTTTTTCTTCTGTTGAGTTTTCACTGCTTTTCTTCTCTAGCCAAGAAGTAATCTTCCCGCTGGTTGAGTTCTGAGTGTCGGAGCAATGGAAATGCACTGCCTTCCTCTGTTCTGTCTTCTTGATTCTCCAATTTAATACTTTAAAACACCTAGTAAAGAGGATTTTAATTCTCCAAACACACACACACACACACACACACACACACAAAAGATATATGCCTGAGGTGATGGATATACCAGTTACCCTAATCTGATCATTACACATTGTATACATGTATTGAAATATCACACAGTAGCCCATAAATATGTATAATTACCATATGTCAATTTTGACTCTTGCATTCCAATGTCAGATATCCTGATTGATTGTATCTAGGACATAGAATCTGCACTTTTAAAAAGTCCCCAGAGCCAGGCATGGTGGTGCACACCTGTAATACCAGTACTTGGGAGACTGAGACAGGAGGATCGCAGGCTCAAGGACACTCTCAGCAAGTAGTGAGACTCTCATTAACCTAGCGAGACCCTGCTTCAAAATAAAAATTAAAAAATAGGTCTGGGAGTGTATCTCAGAGGTAGAATTCCCCTGGGTTCAGTTCCCAGTACCACACACACACACAAATAAAATTCCCCAGAAGTATCCAACAGGCTCTGGGCTATATGCAGTAGAAATCAAAGTCTAGCAAAGAAAAAGAGAAAAGCAACCCATAAAAGAATCCTGAGAAGCTTAAAAATAAAAAGAAGGGATGGAAAGCCAGGCTTGGAGCTACATAGCCAGGAACAAAGTCCCAAGCCACACTGCAAAACTCATCCAGTAAAGCAGTTACTGATGCTACCCAGGAACACTGAACACTATGGTTTGTACAACTGTCCCCAAGAACTTGATTTTGAGACAACCACCACTACCTCTAACATTATGTACACTGATACCCTATAAACTCAATTTTGTCACAACTATTACTACAAAACAGTCCATTGTCACAGTTGAGCTAGAAACTTGACTTTGCTGCTACCACTAAGGCTACTTGAAAGGTAGAAATATTTTGTTGGTGGTGGTGGTGATCCTCTCTCCTTTGTATCACTAGCTCCTCTGTATCTCACCAGGATTTTCAAATTCTAGAAAACAGGTTCTACTTCTCTATAATATTCATAAATTAGGGTAACCCTCAATCATGCATTCCACCAATCATGCAGTAGGGTGAACCAAAAGAATGCTGTTATTCTACCAATGAGTAGTTGTGAGGAGACACTTCTTTGGGACAGAGAGTTCAATTTATACCACTAATATTGTTTTCCTCTTTCTCCTATATCAAAGGATATTATAAATATATTTTCAATTTTACCTACCAAGCATACCATTTTGACCAAACTGTTAAAACAATCCAGGCTAACAAATGATTTTACTAATTGTTTTCACCAAATTCTTCAGTGAACTTATACTCCATACAACCTACTAATCCAATGCCCACATACTAAAGGTTAGAACTACCTGAAAGGAAATTATTTCAGTTGCAAGTTCCAGTAATTGGACATAATAAATGGTGAACCTACCAAAAAGTTTATAAGGAGGATCTTCTGAAATCTTACAGTAGAACTAAACATTAAAAAATCTTTCTCTAAAACCCTTTCTTTAACACGAGAATGAAAGGGTTTTTTTTTTCCTTCTACAGAGACATTTGATCTCAGCAATGCTGTTCAAATTATTCCAGCCAAACAATAGGCCCCATCTCTGATGATTCATTGCTTTGCATTGTTATCTGTCTGTTTTTCCTCACGCTATGACAGAATTCTGGAAAAATGAGTTTGACTCTTTCCTTACACTCACTATGGAGTTACACTCACTATGGAGTGTGGCTGACATGCTCTCTGCTTCTTTCGACATGCAACCTGTTACCCACTACTAGCTTTAGGCCAGAAACATGGTGAATATTCTCAGGTGATAGGTCAGATAAAGAATGAAGACTTTTCTTGCCACAACAGAATCTGTTTCTCAGTGTGGCACCTGGACAATCAACAAAGTCCTAGCAGAGGACTTCCCCCACCCCTTTCAGGCACATAGACCTACATGCTGATTAGTAACCTGCAGGCACTTCCTTGATAACTGACATTACTCTTGGCTGTAACCTCTGCCTCCACCCTATACCTCATTTGTATACTGCTACAGCCCATTGGTGGAAGCTGTTGCAATCTACCTTTCCCCTTTGACAGTTTATTTCAGTGGCTCCCACACACAGCTAAGGCTCTGAGTCATTGTCTGTCTGTTTTTCCATTGCATAAACTCAAAGAAGGGATTTACAAATGTTTGATGATGGGACTTTTATTTGCACCTTGGTTGGGTCCCCTTGGAACATTGCTAACAGGTATCCCTCCTCAGCACTAAGCATGTGCCAGCCCTTTGTCTCTTTGCACATCTTTGCTCCCTGACTCCTGGACCTTTCCCCAGTAGCCTGTTTGGTTCTGTTTGGGTTATATTACCTCATTTGCAATTACATTTGAATGGGTGTGTTTTTTTTTTTTTTGGTAGCAAAAAAAGAGGGGAGGACTCCTTTATACAAAAACCTGAACATCTTTGAAAAGCTACATCATAGGCTCTGCTTCATAAGCCCAGATCTACTTTAAAAGAGTACATTTCATATTATGCTTTAATCACACTGCAGGACACATTAGATTATTTTCCCCTCTAAGAAAATAAAATTCAGAAAGGTAAATTATTTTCTCGAAGACAAACAGCTATTGACAAGCAGATCTGGAACTAGAACCCAAGTTCAGGATTATTTCTTCTTTACTACTCTGACTTTTCTTTTCTTTTAAACTTTTTTTGACCATATATAACCATTCTGTTAAAAATAATCTTTCAATGTAATTACTTAATGAGTGATTTAATGGGAAGTAGAAAGAATGAAAATATCCAATAATGCTTTACACAATGATATAAGTAGACCAAATAATGGTCTTCCCAAGATGTCCAAATACTATTCCTAGAATCTATTATATTCTCCTACATGACAAAAGGGACTTTTTTGTTTTTTTCAGACATTTCATATCTGAAAATATGAATAAACTAAGGATCCCAAGATGGAGAGATACTAGATTAGCTGGGTGGGCCAAATGTAATGACAAGCATTCTTACAAGTGAAAGAGGAAGGCAAGAGAGTCAGAATCAGAGAGAAGGATATGACAACACTGTAATGATGTGAGGATTCAATCTTCTATTACTGGCTTTGAAGATAGAAGGTGCACACAAGGCAAGGAATGTGAGCAGCCTATATAAACTGGATAAGATAAGGGAATGTATTCTCCCCTAGAGCCTCCAGAAAGAATGAAATCCTACAAAAACCTTTATTTCAACCCAGTGAACCGCCATTTAGATTTTTTAGTTATTGGACATCAGATAGTGCAAGATTATGATCTTCAAGAAAAGGGAAATAAATAAAGAGAAGCCTATAATCATCCTGTATTTCTGTCTAGAAGTTTTGCTGTTGTTGTTGTTTTACCGTGATGTGAAGAGTAGGATAGCAAGCAGGACAAAGCAGTCTTTTTGAATTTAGAGAGAATCAGAATTCAGGGAAACTCAGGGACAGAGTATCAAAAAGGAGTCTTTTTACAAGATCTGTGTATATAAAGACCCCCAGAAGCATGCATAGGGCTGCCTTTTAATCTGTTTCTAAATACCAAGTCACATTTGCCTAAGTTAAATTGCACAAAGCAAGGGGGAAGAAAAGCAACCAGAAAACAATAAATTGAAAAAATCTCAAAAGGGCTGAGAGATGTTTGTATGAATAGAGTTCTTGTCAAATATCTGGGCATTCAGTAGAAATGCCAGAAAGGAGTACATTAATGGAAGAGCTAAACAAGGTTTCAAATAAAGCTATTCTAAATTTTCCTGAATAAAGTTTATAAAGAATTCTCAAAATGATCCAGATGATGTGAAAGTAACCTGAATGGCTGTTGAACAAAGCCCAACACTCTTTAAAGAATACAACAAGCTGGATATGATGGCACACATCTATAATGAGATGAGGAGGAGGATCATAGGTTCATAGCTATGACATAGATGAGACAGGAGGATCATAGGTTCAAGGACAGTTTCAGCAGCATGATGAGACTCTCAGCAACCTAGTGAGACCCTGTTTTCAAACAAACCAACAAAAATGTAAAATGGGCTGGGGGTGTAGTTCAGAGGTAGAATGCCCCTGAGCTTAACTCCCAGTACTACAAAAAGAAAAAAAAGGAATACAACAAAATACACTGTGCTCACAAATGTAAGAACTATAGTGCCCAATATCTAGTCCAATTACTATACAGGCCAAGAAACAAGAAAATATGATCCATAATCAGAATAAAAATAGATCAATTCAAATAGACTGAAGAGTTACAGAAATGATAGAATTAGCAGGAAAGAATTTTAAAATAGCTGTTATAAATATGAAAGTAAAGTAGTAACTTAACGAGATAAAATAAGTAAGTTGAAAACAAATTAAATCTCTTAGGAAAAATAGTCTCCCAAATAAAAAAAACTGCCTAGGTGGAATGAAAAATGGAATAGACACCGCAGAAGAAAAGATCAATGAACTTAAAGATACAGCAACAGAAACTATCCAAACTGAAGTGCCAAAATAAGTAAGTGAATACAAGAAAGAAAGATTGAAGAAAAAAAGGAACAAAACCTCTGTGATGATATTGAATAGTCTAACCTATGTATAATCAAAATTCTAGAACGATAAGCATTCAAAGATATGCAAAAATCAAAGCCAGGCGTGGTAACGCACGCTTGTAATCCCAGTATTTTGGAAGGTGGAGACTGGAGGATCCGGGTTCATGGCCAGCCTCAGCTTTTTCTCTCTCTTCCAGTCTCTCTCTCTCTACTTAGTGAGGCCCTCTGCAAGTTCATGAGACCCGGTTTCAAAATAAAAGTATAAAAAATAGGGCCGGGGGTGTAGCATGGAGGTAGAATGCCCCTGGGTTCAATCCCCGGTACTGCAAAAAAAAAAAGATATGCAAAAATCATTTGAGGAAATTATGGTAAGAATTTTATGAAAACTCTAATACAAACCCAAGAGACTCAATGGGCACCAAACAGAATAAACATAAAGAAAACTATTCCAAGATACATCATAAACAAAGAACTAAAAATAAGTGACTAGTAGAAATCTTAAACACCATTTAAAATGGACAAGTTACACACAGATGAATAAAGATGAGAAAAAGAATAGATGTCTTGACTACAACTATACAAACCAAAAGATAACAAAATGTCATCATTAAACTTTAACATGATAAAAAGAGAAACTGTCAACTATATCTTCTATTTTCAGAAAAAAATGTCCTTCAAAACTGAAGGCAAAAAAGGGCTTTTTAGACAAACAAAAGCTAAGATCATTCATACAGAGAAGACATGCACTACAATAAACATTAAAGAAAGTTCCTCAGGCTGAAGGAAAATATCTGATTGATACTTGGATATACACAAAGGAATAAAGACTGCCAAAAATGATAAATAGATGATTAAATATAAAAGATGTTTTCTCTTATCTTAATATCATTAAAACATAATTGAGTCACTGTGTGTTATGTCACATGCCTATAATCCCAGTAATTGGGAGGCTGAGACAGGAGGAGCAAAGGTTTGAAGCCAGCCTCAGCAATTCAGTGAGGCTCTCAGAAACTTAGCAAGACCCTGTTCCCAAGTAAAAAATAAAATAGGGCCGGGGGTATAGCTCAGAGGTAGAATGCCCCCTGGGTTCAATCCCCAGTAACACACACACACACACACACACACACACACACACACACATGCAAAAAAATAGAACTAGAGCAAAAAAAAATGGCTACATATTTGGGGTATGTACACATACAAAGGTAAAATTTATGATTCACACTAAAGATGACAGTAACAAAATATAATTATACTGTTGTAAAGATCTTACATTATATATGGGGTAATATAATGTAACTTGAAGTTAGACTGTCATAACTTAAAGATGCATATTAGAAATACTAAAGCAATCAATATATATAAAAATGAATGTAGCAAATTGGAAACAAAGCAGACTCTCTCTGTATATATATAAACACAATTACACACACACACACACACACACACACACACACACACACACTTAGCCAGGCAAAACATTATGGCAGGAACACATGGTAAAATATATATATATACCAATGAGTTCATCCCAGGGATGCAAAGCTGGTTCAACATACAAAAAACAATCCATGTAATTCACCACATAAACAGAATTAAAGACAAAAATCACATGATCATTTCAATAGATGCTGAAAAAGCATTTGACAAAATCCAACACTCATTCATGATAAAAACACTGCAGAGAATTGGAGTAGAAGGAACATACCTCAATATCATAAAGGCAATATACAATAGGCCCATAGCCAACATCATGTTGAATGGGGAAAAACTACTAGAGTTCCCCTTAAAAACAGGAACAAGACAAGGATGTCCACTATCACCACTCCTTTTCAATATAGTACTAGAGACTCTACTCAAAGCAATAAAGCAAGAGAAGGAAATTAAAGGAGTGCAAATAGGAAAAGAAGAAATGAAACTATCTCTATTTGCAGATGACATGATATTATACTTAGAAGACCCAACAAACTCAACAAAAAGGCTTATAGAACTGAACAACAAATTCAGCACAGTGTCTGGATACAAAATCAATCTTTAAAAATCAAAGGCTTTTCTATATGCTAACCATAATCCACTGAAAAAGAAATCCAGAAAACATTTCCACTCACGATATCCCCCCAAAAATAAAATACTTAGGAATAAACCTAACCCAGGATGTAAAAGGCCTCTATAAGGAAAATTATAAAACATTGAAAAAAGAAATTGAAGAAGATCTTAGAAGATGGAAAGACCTCCCATGCTCTTGGATAGGCAGAATAAATATCATCAAAATGGCCATTCTCCCAAAAGTGCTTTACAGATTCAATGCAATACCCATTAAATTACCAACGTGATTCTTCACAGACATAGAAAAATCAGTCCTTAAATTCATCTGGAACAACAAAAACCCCAAAATAGCCAAAGTAGTTCTCAGCAACAAGAACCATGCAGGAGGCATCACAATACCTGACTTCAAACTATACTACAGAGCCATAGTAATAAAAACAGCATGATATTGGCACAAAAGCAGACATATAGACCAATGGAGAAGAATAGAAGACTCAGAAACAAATCCGCACACTTACAGCCAATTGATTTTTTACAAAGGAGCCAAAAACATACACTGGACAAAAGATAGCCACTTCAACAAATGGTGTTGGCAAAACTGGTTAACCACATGCAGAAAAATGGAAATAAACCCCAGTTTCTCACCCTGTACAAGAGTCAATTCAAAATGGTTCAAAGACCTGGAAATTAGACCAGAGACCTTGCAGCTACTTGAAGAGGGCATAGGTCCAACTCTTCAACAAATAGGCACAGGCAAATACTTCCTCAACAAAACTCCAAAGGCACAAGAAGTTAAAAAGAAGATCAATACATGGGATTACATTAAACTGAAGAGCTTCTGTGCAGCAAAGGAAACTATCAAGAACCTCAACAGAGGGCCGACAGAATAGGAGATTTTTGCCAGCTACTTCCGTGATAGAGAACTAACATGTAGAAGATACAGAGAACTCAAGAAACTCACCACTAAAAACATAAACAACCCAATCAAAAAATGGGCAAGTGAACTAAATAGACACTTCACAGAAGAAGAAATACAAATGGCCAATAAATATATGGAAAAAGTGTTCAACATCACTAGCAATCAGAGAGGTGCAAATCAAAACTACCCTGAGGCCGGGCGTGGTGGTGCACGCTTGTAATCCCAGTACTTTGGGAAGCGGAGACCGGAGGATCCAGGTTCACGGCCAGCCTCAGCGCTCTCTCTCTCTCTCTCTCTCTCTACCTAGTGAGGCCCTCCGCAACTTCGTGAGACCTGGTTTCAAAATAAAGTATAAAAAAAAATAGGGCCGGGGGTGTAGCACGGAGGTAGAACGCCCCTGGGTTCAATCCCCGGTACCGCAAAAAAAAAAAAAACTACCCTGAGATTTCACTAACCCCAATTAGAATGGCAATCATTAAAAGCACAAACAATAACAAATGCTGGCAAGAATGTGGAGAAGTAGGAACTCTACTACACTGTTGATGGGATTGCAAATTAGTGCAACCACTTTGGAAAACAGTGTGGAGGATCCTCAGAAGAATGGGAATGAACCTACCATCTGACCCAGAAATACCACTTCTAGGTATCGACCCAAAAGAATGGACACAAAATTACCAGACTAATGCATGTGTATCTATGTTTATAGCTGCACAATTCACAACTGTCAGACTATGGAACCAGCCAAGATGTCCATCAACAGATGAATGGATTACAAAACTATGGGATATGTACACAATGGAATTTTACGCAACCATAAAGAAGAACAAAATTACGTCATTTGCAGGCAAATGGATGGAATTAGAGAACATTGTGCTTAGTGGGATTAGTCCGTCACAAAATGTGAAAAGTCGGATGCTCTCCCTAATATGCAGAAGCTAAGGAGAAGAGGGCATAGGTGGTACTCCAGACAAAGATGGAGAAAACCTTAGATGAGTAAAGAAGGCGACCTAATTGAGGGAGATGGGAGGAGGAAAGAAGGAAACACCCTAATGCACAGGATGTACATACACAAATTTATCAAAGTCAACTACTATGCTGAGCATGAGAAGGAGGGAAGGGGGAGGGAATGGGGCTGGGAATTGGGGAAGGGCTAATTGACCAATGTGTGCATGTACTTCTACCACCCTCATACCTATAAAAATGTATGATTACAATTAAAAAAATACACACACACACATATACAATTAATGGTGGTGCACACTTATAATCTCAGTACTTGGGAGGCTGAAACAGGAGGCTTACAGGCTCTCATCCAGCCTCAGCAATTTAGCAAGACCTTCAGCTTAGTGAGACCCTGTTTCAAAAATAAAAAATAAAAAGGGCAGGGGGTGTAGCTCAGATGCAGAACCTCCCTACGTTCAATCCCCAGGAACTAAATAAATAAATAACACAATTAATTCAAAATAAATCAGGAAAAGGGAAGAACATGAGACATGTGGAACAAAAGAAAACAAAAAGACTCCCCGGTGCTGCGGACGCAGAGCGGGCGAGCCCTGGGCCCCGACCCCAGAGACCCCCGGTGCTGAGGACATGGGGCGGGTGAGCCCTTGGCCCTGCCCCTGAAGAAACCCTCACCCCAGTGCTGGGGACGTGGGGTGGGCGAGCCCTCAGCCCTGCGCCCAGAGAACCCCTCCCCCCAGCACTGGGGACGCGGAGTGGGCGAGCCCCCAGCCCCATCCTGGAGTACTGCAGTGCTGAGGTCACGGGAGGATGAGCCACGACCCTGCACAGGAGGGACTCCAGATAAAGAGAGAGAACCTCAGATGAGCGAAGAAGGCGAACTAACTGGGGGAGAAGGGAGGGAAGGAGAGGGAAACAAACTGGTGCACAGGATGGACATACACAAAGATATCAAAGTCAACTACTATGCTGAAAATGGGAAGGAGGGAGGGGGGAAGCAGGGGGGATGGGAACTGGGGAGGGCTAATTGACCGATGAGTGCATGTATACATCAACCACCCTGAAATCCTTCAAGATGTATGATTGCAATGCACTAATAAAATAAAAAAGAAAACAAAAAGAAATACAAAATTTCAGAGACCTCCAGAATACCATCAAACATTCCAAAATAGGCCAAGACATGATGGAAAGGAACAGAAAGAATATTTGAAGACATAATAGCTGAAAACTTTCCAATTTTGATGAAAATGTGAATGTACACATCAAAGAGGCACAATAAACTTCAAGTAGAATAAACATCACATAAAAGATAATATTCACAATGAGACCTATAATCAAACTGTTAAAAGCCAAAGACACAGAAAAAATCTTGAAAGCATCAAGAAAGAAGTAACTTGTCATATACAAGGAATCCTCAGTAAAGATCAACAGTAAATTTCTTATTAGAAATCATGGAGGTCAGCCAGGTGTGGTGGCATATGCTTGCAATCCCAGTACTTGGGGGGGGATGAGACAGGAGGATTGCAGGTTCATGGCCAGCCTCGGCTATTTAGTGAGGCCCTCCACAACTTAGTGAGACCCTGTTTCAAAATAAAGAATAAAAAATAGGGCTGGGGATGTAGGTTGGAGGTAGAATGCCCCTGGGTTCAGTCCTTGGTACCACAAAAAAAAAAAAAAAAGAAATCCTGGAGGTCAAAAGACATTGGGATGCTTTATTTAAAGTGCTGAAACAAACAAAACCTGTCAACCAAGAATTCTATATCTGGCAAAACTTTCTTTCAAAAATGAATGAGGGAAGGAAGATTGCGACATAGAGGGATACAGCAGGATTCAGTTGCTCTGAGACTCAGAACTCAATTACTGGGAAGACTGCTTTTTGACAAGGGAAGAAAAGTAGCGACAAACTCAACAAAACAATGTAAGTTGAAAATCGGCAGAATCAGAACTAGAAGAAAGAGTAGTAGACTTTGAAGAGCTCCACACGTCTCACCTGGTGAGCAGAGAGCGGAGGCAGCAGCGCCATTTTGGCCAGGCTGGGGCTGGTGGCTGCCAGCACCATGGCTCCCAGAGACCTCCAGCAAGGAAACAGTGGATTATTGTGAGGCTGGTGAGTACATACCATCACCAAAAGCAGTCGGCATTCCACTCCACACTGGACAGGGATCTGGCAGCCCAGACAACACAGCCGACACTGCGGCAGCTGAACCCATCTCTTCCAGCAGCGATCCAGAGCAGAGCTCATCAACATGTTAAGTTAACAAGCCATCCCAGTGGGAGACTGCCCTGCATGGACACAGGGACTTGCATGGCAAGTAAATAGACTCGTGGGGGTCTGAGACTTTGTAAATCACCCCTGCGGAGGTGGGGGGAGGTCTACTGTCAGACACAGTGTATATGTGAATTAGCAGATAGCCCCTAGAGACATTTGGGTGGGAGGGACCTGGAGTCCACAGTTCATAGAGCCCTCCTGGGGTCTCCAGGGATCACCATAGGACACACAGCCATGATGTCTGGGGGAAATAACTCAGCCTAATGAGGTACAGGCTCAGGAAGCAATAAACTTGCACCTGGCTCTGTTTTGGTGCTACAAGCACCAAAGCCAGTGTCCAGCAAGTCTCACATGATTGCAGTTGCCCAGAGCAGCAGCGGTGTCCCTGGGGATTAAAAACTAAGCCACCCAAGCCCTAGGCTTAGAACTGTACAATCTCTCCCTGCCTGACCTTGGGCCTTGGGCAGAGAGTGGCGGCAGCACCATCTTGGCCAGGCCACACCTGGAGGCCAGGAGGCCAGAGGCCCGGTAGGGTTTGACTTGATCAAAGCTATAGGTTGGGAATGCAACACTCTCTCTGTCAGCAGAATTTGTGCCTCGCTTGCATGCATGCTAATGACTGACAGTACCTCATGTGATCTTAGCAAGTAGATCAGGGGCAGTGTCCCAGGGGCCATCAAAGCTCAGCAAGCCAGGTCACAAGCTCAGAACATAGCAATCGCTAGCTTTGCTAAGCCTAAGCCCACTGGCCACAGAGGCTGGAGGTCAGTGCTCTTCAGTATCACGGGCGGTGGTAGCTGTGGGGCACTAAATCCCACCCATCAGATTGCAAGCTCTGAACAGAGTATCATAGTCTCTGACGCAGCAGAGTTTGGACCTGGAGAGCATGGCGGCCTGCAGCCAATCCGAGACTCCTCTTTGCCTGCACTAAGAACTATATCTAGATAAAGAGGCTCTGAGGGACCAACTCAGATGATTGATTATATGAGTCAGATTGGTAGAGGCAAATATACACCCCCAGCATAGGCCTTATTATAAAGGGCTAACAAATAGACACAGGAATCACACACAAAGAGGAAGAAGATGCCAAGACAACAGAAACACAAATCTGAGAACACTGAAAATATGAGAATGTGGAACAACAAGGAAAAAATAAACTCCCACAACTCAACAACAAGGGAGATTACCAATACTGATCTGCAGGAAATGCAAGAAGGAGAATTCTGAATTTTGATCTTCAATATGATAAGAGGCCTCAAAGAAAGTGAACAGGCAATGAAGGAAGAAATTGAGACTCTAAGAAAGAACCAGAAAGAGGCTTTGAACGAAATGAAGGAGTCAATAAATGAAGACTACAATAGAAACCAACTCTGGCAGGCTAGACCACATGTAAAACAGGGTACCACTCTTGGAAGACAGTTTATTCAAAACTGAAAACACAGTCAACAATATACAGAAGACATTACAACACAATGTTTACATTCAAGAAATATGGGCCCATATGAAATGACCTAACTTACAGATAAAAGGCATTGAAGAAGGTCTAGAGGCACAGACCAAGGGTATCAGAAACTTCTTCAGAGAAATAATTTCAGAGAATTTTCCAAACATAGAAAACGACTTGGACATCCAAGTACAGGAGAGATACAGAATACCATTAAGACAAGATCAAAGAAGAACCTCCCCACATCACGTAATAATCAAAATGACTAAGATAGAAGCCAAGGAATCTTAAAAGCAGCAAGAACAAAAGAATGGGTGACATATAGGGGCAAAACAATAAAAATCACTCCAGACTTCTCAACCCACATTATGAATGCTAGGAGGGACTGGTATGATGTACTCCAGACCCTGAAAGAAAACAACTTCCAACCAAGACTGCTATATCCAGCAAAGATATCACTCAAAATTTATAGAGAAATAAAAACATTCCAAGACAAGCCGAAACTTAAAGTATTCATGACTACCAAGACAGCACTAGAGAAAGTACTAAAAGAAATAAAACACAAAGAAGAAAAAAGAAGCAAATTCCAGAACCAGAGAAGAGGTGAACTCCACCAGGTGGGCAACTAAGCAAGGAGAAATAACACTACATCAAACAGAAAATAGAACTCAAAATGACAGGAAACAAAAATCATATTTCAATAATAACACTGAATGTCAAAGGTCTTAACTCCCCAATTTAAAGACACAGACTGGCAGTGTGGATTAAAAAACATAACCCAACTATATGCTGCTTGCAAATACTCACCTTACAGCCAAAGATATCTATATGCTAAAGGTGAAAGGATGGAAAAAGATATACCATGCAAATGGAGACCAAAAACAAGCAGGGGTAGCAATGTTCATATCCAACAAA
Source organism: Glis glis (assembly GCA_004027185.1). Classification (NCBI taxonomy): domain Eukaryota; kingdom Metazoa; phylum Chordata; class Mammalia; order Rodentia; family Gliridae; genus Glis; species Glis glis. Next base: position 2,156 of record PVJS01011120.1, on the reverse strand, counting down.
ACAGACTTTAAGCTAAAACACATCACATGAAACAAAGCAGGTCACTTCTTATTAATAAAAGGAACAATCCAACAAGAAGATATAATGATAGTAAACATTTATGCCCCAAATGTGGGTGCACCCACATTCCTAAAACAAAGTCTTCAGGACATCAGGTTTCAAATAGACACAAATACAATAATATTGGGAGACTTCACACCACTCACACCACTAGATCGATCTTCCAGACAAAAGATGAGTAAAGATTCTTCATACTTAAAGAACACTATAAACCAAATGACCTAATACACATATACAGAATATTTCAACCAGCAACAGCTGAATACACATTCTTTTCAGTTGCCTATGGAACCTTCTCCAAAACAGACCACATCCTGGGCCACAAAGCAAGCACCAGAAAATTCAAAAGATGTAATATAATTCTCTGTATCTTCTCAGATGACAATGGAATGAATGTAGAAATCAACAACAGGAAGACAAAAAGAAATTACATAAATACATGGAGACTGAATGATACACTATTGAAAGAGGACTGGATCAGAAAGGAAATAAGGGGAGAAATAAAAAAAAAATACTAGAATTAAACAAAAATAGAGACATGATGTACCAAAATCTATGGGACACTTTGAAGGCAGTGTTTAGAGGAAAACTTATAGCACTGATTGCCCACATAAGTAAAATAAAAAGTCACCAAATAAACAACCTAATGACACACCTCAAGAACCTAGAAAAACAGGAACAGTCTAATCCCAAAGCCAGAAGAAGGCATGAGATAATTAAAATCAGAGCAAAAATCGATGAAATTGAGAATAAAAAAATACAAAGGATCAACAAAACAAAAAGCTGGTTCTTTGAAAAGATTAACAAGATTGACAAACCCCTAGCCAACCTAACCAAAAGAAAAAGAGAATCAACCCAATTTATTAAAATCAGAAATGAAAAAGGAGACATCACTACAGACCATGGGAAAATTCAGAGGATCATCACAAACTATTTTGAAAATTTATATTCCAATAAACTGGAAAACATGGAAGAAATTGACAGATTTCTAGACACATACAACCTACCTAAATTGAACCAAGAGGATATAGAAAACCTAAACTGACCAATAGCAAGCAAAGAGATAGAAACAGCAATAAAAAGTCTGCCATCAGCCAGGCGTGGTGGTGCATTCTTGTAATCCCAGTACTTGTGAGGTTGAGGATCACAGGTTCTCAGCCAGCCTCAGCTAATTAGTGAGGCCTTTCACAACCTTGTGAGACCCTGTTTCAAAAAATAAAAGAATAAAAAATAGGGCTGGGGGTGTAGCTCAGAAGTAGAATGACCCTGGGTTCAGTTCCCAGTGCCGAGAAAAAAAAAGTCTGCCATCAAAGAAAAGCCCAGGTCCAGATGGATTTCCAGCTGAATTCGACAAAACCTTTACCAACGAACTAAACTCAATACTTCACAAGTTATTCCGTGAAATCGAAAGAGATGGAATTCTTCCAAATTCCTTTTATGAGGCCAGTATCACATTAATACCAAATCCAAATAAAGATACCTCAAGGAAAGAAAATTAAGGACCAGTATGACTGATGAACATCGATGCAAAAATTCTAAACAAAATACTAGCCATGAGCATTCAAAACCACATCAAGAAAATTATACACCATGACTAAGTTGGTTTCATCTCGGGAAAGCAAGGTTGGTTCAACATACACAAATCAATAGTTATTCACCACATAAATAGAACTAAGGACAAAAATCACATGATCATTTCAATAGACGTTGAAAAAGCATTTGAAAAAATCGAACACCCATTTATGTTAGACACTGCAGAAAATCAGATAGAAGGAACTTACCTCAACATCATTAAGGCAATATACAATAAACCAAACTCCAGCATCATATTGAATGGGGGGAGAAACTACAGGAATTCCCTTCAAAATCAGGAACAAGACAAGGATGCCCACTATCACCATTCCTTTTCAATATAGTCCTCGAGACTCTTGCCAGAGCAATAAGACAAGAGAATGATATCAAAGGAATTCAAATAAAAAAAGAATTAAAATTATCTCTATTTTCAGATGTCATGATCCTATATCTAGAAGACCGGAAAAACTCAACCAAAAGACTACTAGAGCTGATTAACAAATTCAGCAAAGTAGTAGGATACA
>PVJS01011119.1:23766-46636 GCA_004027185.1 Glis glis | reverse complement strand
GCCCATCACACCTGTGGTCCCACCCAACACCGCAAGGTCCTGCCCATCACACATTGGGCCCCGCCCAACACCGCGAGGCCCCGCCCATCACACCTGTGGTCCTGCCCAACACTGCGAGGCTCCGCCCATCACACGTGTGGTTCCATCCAACACCGCGAGGCCTCGCCCACCACACCTGGGGCCCCGCCCACCACCGCGAGGCCCCACCCATCACACCTGTGGTCCTGCCCAACACTGCGAGGCTCCGCCCATCACACCTGTTGTCCTGCCCAACACTGCGAGGCTCCGCGCATCACACGTGTGGTCCCACCCAACACCGCGAGGCCCCGCCCACCACACCTGTGGCCCCGCCCACCACCGCGAGGCCCCGCCCATCACACGTGTGGCCCCGCCCAACACCTCAAGGCCCCTCCCATCACACGTGTGGTCCCACCCAACACCGCGAGGCCCCGCCCACCACCCTGGGCCCCGCCCACCGCCGCGAGGCCCCGCCCCCCACACCTGCGCCCCGCCCTGCGCCTCGCACCTGCGTGTAGTGGCCGCACATCTGGCCCGGGTCGCAGGCGGCGGCGCTGAGGTTGTAGTGCTCCCGCTCGTGGAACCACTCCTCCATGGCCAGCGGCACGTCCAGGCCCTCGTCGGTGATGGCGAACAGGTTCTCGCCGCGCCGCCCGCGCTCCTTGTTGTGGCCCCACACGCACCTCTGCGCGTAGGCCTTGGCGAAGGCCGCCAGCTCGTCGTCCCAGCTCTGCGGGACAGGTGGGGTCGGACTGAGGGAGGCAGGCTGACCGCCCGCGGGCCCTGTGGCAGTGCTCCTGGTGCACTGCTGTGGGAGGCGGGTGGAGCTCGGGACCCCTCACCGTGTGTGACTTGAGAGGCCGCCTAACCTTTCTTTTTTGGTGTGTGCACGCGCGTAGTATTGGGGATTGAACCCAGGGGCCATTCTACCTCTCAGCTACATCCCCAGCCCTATTTCATTTTGAAAGAAGGTCTCACTAAGTTGCTCAGGGACTTGCTAAATTGCTGAGGCTGGCCTTGAACCTGTGATCCTCCTGTCTCAGCCTCCCAAGTACTGGGATTACAGGCCTGTGCCACCCTGCCCAGATCTTTTCTGAACTCTCATGGGGCGTTAGGAAGATTGAACAGAATGCTTCAATCACTTTGTGATAGTTACTATTTATTTCCTTCTGTGTAAAGGCGGGCCGTTAGATCCGCCCTGAGGGCCACCAGGTGTGCAGAGTGATGTGGAAGGCTGGTCGTTTCCTCAGACCCTTCCCTCCCCCCTCCCTCCCTCCGCAGCCCCTGGACTCCCGCTCCCCGGGACCGTCCAGCCTCCCTCACCGGTGCTGCTCCTATCTGCCGCCCTTGCCCATAAACCCGAGCGTCTCTGAGTGACTCTGGATGTCACAGGCCCCCACCGAAGGCCCCACGGCCTGCTTTCCCAGGCAGGTTGACCCGGCAGCGTGCCCCCCGGGGCGGCGTGCTCTGGTGGCCCTCGGGTGAGAGGGCCTCCGAGGTCCCGCGTCCCCCGCACCGGAGGACACATGCAGTGTGGAAGAGGGATTAGCAGCATCTGACCCAGAGGACTGAGGAGGAGCCTGAATCCCATTAAATGTTGTCCTTGGCCTCTCTGGAAATGGACAGCCTGGCGGCCGCCCTGCCCCACCCTCAGCGGCCCAGCCAGCTCTGAGAGCCAGCTGGCCAGAGGCCACAGTGCCTGGGGACCCGAGGGGAGGGGGCCCAGGCCACACCCACCCACGGGGCCTTCAGCAGCTGTTCCTGGAGAGGAGGGGGCCCTGGCTGGGACAGCCCCTTGAGTCCCTTCCCCCTCTGGGCATTCTTGTCCCAAATCACCGGTCCCTCAAGTTCCCTCAACTCCAGTAGTATTCGGAGATTGGGGACGGGAAAGGGGACCAGAGTCGGGTGTCTGGGGTGACTTGTGGGGCTCCAGGCTAGACTGTCAGCACCTTCAGGGTAGGGCAGCAGTGTGTCCCCGTGTCTGTCACAACCCTGACACACAGGAGGTGCTTGATGGGTATCAGTCAACTGAAATGTATATATATATGTTTTTTATGATGCTGGAGATTGAATCCAGGGGCATTCTATCTCCAAGCTACACCCCCAGTCCTTTTTATGTTTGATTTGGAAACAGGATCGTGCTAAACTGCTGAGAGCCTCACTAAGTTGCTGAGGCTGACCTCCCAAGTCCTGGGATGACAGGCGTGCGCCATTGTGCTTGCCACTGTCACTGGTGGTGAGAGACAAGGCCCTGCTTGGAGCGGCCTCCCCACAGAGCCCAGGTGTGACTTCCCCACGTCCCACCACTAGAGTCACTGCGGAGTCCTGGGGCTCCTCCTTCCCTCCTGCAGAGGCCCCCGTGAAGTTGCGAGAGTCATGACACCCGGCCACACTGGCCGCCTGGCCACCACCTGGACACAAATCCGTCTGTCCTGAGCCCAAGTTCACGTTGTCCCAAAGTAACTGACCACCCCAAGAGGGCCCTGCGCCCAGGCGGAGGGCGGAGGAGGCGCGAGGCGAGGCTTGCACGGCAGAGGGAGAGCCGCCTCTGGGCTTAGTGCAGGGCGAGGGGCGAGCGGGAGGGCCGGAGCACACAGCGCCTTCTCCAGTAGGAGCAGGGTCTGCGCCCTTGGTAGCAGAGGCTGGGAGGCAGGCAGGGGCTGCTAGGAGTCTCTGGGATGCCAAAATGCCCACGAAACCCGGGTTGTGCCAAAGAGGACGGGGATGGAGTAAGGTTCAAGGAAAGCCAACCTTCCGGGAGGTAAAAGTGGTGCGAATTAGATGCAGAGGCCGAGGGGCAGGGGAGAGTGCAGGGAAGACAGCCCCTGCTGTGTGTGAGCCAAGCACTTATTGCACATTTACTGTGTACCAGGCACCAAGTACTTCACGCACATCTACTCCTTTCACTCTACGGCGATTGCTATGTTCCCATTTTATGGGGAGGGAGACTGAGCACAGAGGGGTTCAGTACCATGGTCAAGGCCATGCAGCTGACCTCGGTCTGGACCCAGAGACTCTCCACTCCTGAGGGTAAGCCTGAGACCCGTCCTAACTGTATCCTGGCGTCCCAGCCCAGCCTGGTCTCCACCTCCTCCTCCTGCAGCTCCGCACGAGGCAGCAGCACAGCCTTCCATGTCTGAACTGCTTTCTAGAAGGCTGCCACCCCCCAAGGCGCACCTCTGAGAAGCCCCTCCTGGAGGGCATTAGGGATCTACAGATGGGGAAACCGAGTCCAGGGCCTCAGTCAGGGGGCTGTTGGCGAAGCTGGCGCAGTTGTCTGATGCTCCGGTCGCCGAGGCCAGGAGGGCAGTGAACGGCAGTGCTGGGTGTCTGTGCAGAGCCCTTTCTAGATCTTTCTTACATGTCGTCCTGTCTGGCCTTCAGGGAAGGGATGGCCAGACCCAGCTGTCCATCAGCACACAGAGGCCTTCCAAGGGAAAGGGGCCCGCGCAGAGCCACGGAGGCTGGAACTAAGGCCCCCACTCCCCAGGCTCGCTGCTGTGTGCCTCGGGGTGACCCTGCTTCAGCGCCAGCCTCGGGGGCTCCTGGACACTGCCCACCGGCCCTCGGGCCACCAGAGGGTGGCTGGAAGGGATGGGCCGCTTCAGACAACAGGGAGGGCAGGAAGGGACTGAGATTCTCGCACTATCTCCTTTAAGCATGAGCACAGACATCCTGCCCCCAACCCTGCTACCAAATGACAGCTCTCCGTCCCGACAGAGGGGACCACCGCCCTGCATCTGGTCTCCGTCATCCGTAGACATGTCCATTACGTTTACTGCATCTGAATGTTTCTATTTCTATACTTTTTTTTTTTTTGGCGGTACTGGGGATTGAACCCAGGGGCATTTTACCTCCGATCTACACCCCCAGCCCTATTTTTTATTCTTTATTTTGAAACAGGGTCTCACTAAGTTGCGGAGGGCCTCACTAAGTAGCTGAGGCTGGCCACGAACCCAGATCCTCCGGTCTCAGCCTCCCAAGTACTGGGATTATAAGCGTGCGCCACCACGCCTGGCTTCTATACTGTTTTTTAGATTTCATCCCCACCCACAAAATTATACCTGAGAGATCCGATCTATGTTGACATATACATAGGTCTTATTATGACCCCACATTCTACAGATTAAACACCCAGGGTCGGCAAGGTCACAGGGCTAGCCCCACTTCATAGGTCGTATCAGTGACAGAGACAGAGAATTTTTTTTTTTTTTGGTACTGGGGATTGAACCCAAGAGCATTCTATCTCTGAGCTACACCTCCAGCCCTATTTTATTTTCATTTTGAAACAGGATCTTTGTAAGTTGCTGATGGTCTTGCTAAGTTGCTGAGGCTGGCCTTGAACCTGTGATCCTCCTATCTCAGCCTCCCAAGTACTGGGATTACAGACATGCAGCACCATGCCCCGCTCTGAGACAGAATAAGATCTGTGGGGCCCAGAGCCCCGTCTGCTCCTGGTCTGTCCCTTGCCCGCGCCCCAGCGCCACCCTCCTGCCTGGGGTGTGCAGTACACCTGTGCCCCCCATCCCCGCTCTCTGCTCCTTGGAGGACTCTGAGACAGTGCTCCTCCCGGGGCACAGGCATCTCAGGACGTGGCAGGGTCATTGCAGGGGGACGCCAGCATGTTCCGGAGCCTCAGTTCCCTCGTCTGTACAATGGGGCTGCTCTTGGGGACTGTGAGTTAGACCATGCTGGGGACCCTCCCTGACCGGGAGCCAGGTCTCTGGGCTGGCTGCAGCACAGGTGGAGTGGGAGGAGCGAGGTGGCGGCTGCACTCACCATCCGCAGCATGTCCGAGGCAGGAGGGGACACCTGGGCCCGGTACAGGTTGTGCAGCTGCACCATGGCGTGCTTCTCCTCCTCCAGGAGGGCTCTGGCCGGGCCCGTGGTGGCCACCAGTAGCAGCAGCAGTGGCGGCAACAGGAGGAGCACCCGGAGGCTGCAGGAGCCGTGCATGGTGGTCAGCCCTGTCCTCCGCTCCGAGCGTGGGGTCTGGCTGGACTTAAAGCCCTTCCCACACAAGCACCACCCCGGCCGGGTGGGGCGCAGGGGCTGCGTCTGGAGGCCCAGCCCAGCTCGCACAATGTCCCACCCAGAGTGGAGTCCACTCCCCTGGAGTCCTTGGCCAGAGCCTTTCTCTGGAACCGGGGCTCAGGCCAAGCACTGTGTGAGTGTGTCCGTAGCAAAGTCCCAGGGACAACAGCAGAACCGAGGCTGGTGCACCCGGCTCACACCCATGGGGGCCAAGGAAGGAAGCCACACAGACCCTGTCAGCCCAGGGAGCCGCCGCAGCCTTGGAGAGAGACGGAGGGAGCCGAGCTGCAGCCGGTCCGGGGTCGGGCTGTCAGGAGCCTGAGTTCTGGTTCTGCCCCTCGCTGTCTGTTTCTGGCAGAATTGAATCGGTGACAACCATAGTTCCTACTCTGTAGGGCCAGAGGGAGGAGTGAGTGAGATAAAGCAGGTCCAGCGGCCAGTGTGGCATCTGGGACATCGTAGGTCTACAGACACCCCCCCCCATGGCATGGCCCTGGCTGGCTCCCCAGGGAGGCAGGACCCTTGATTGTGGGAGAAGGGTTCAAGAGGGTCCTGCTGTGGGGCTTTTCCCCACAAGCAAAGTTCTGGCCACCCAGTGCCCTCTGCGTATGTGGGCAACATAGCGAGACCCTGTCTCTAGATAAAACAAAAGGGGCTAGGTGTAATGGTGCATGCCTGTCATTCCAGTACTTGGGAGGCTGAGACAGGAGGATCCCTGGTTAGAGGCCAGCCTCAGCAACTTAGTGAGGCTCTCAGCAGCTTAGTGAGACCCCGTTTCAAAATAAAATAGGGCTAAGGGTATAGCTCAGAGGTAGAACACCCCTGGGTTCAATCCCCAGTAACACACACACACACACACACACACACACACACACACACACACAAGTAAAAACTTCTGTTTCAATCAACAGAGTAAAAAGGCAATCTAGGCCTGGGATAAAATATGTGCAGATCATTTATATCTGATAAGAAAATAATATCTAGAATATATAAAGAACTCCTACAACTCAACAATAAAAAATAAATAGCCTGATTAAAAATAAACAGGCAAAGGACTTGAATAGACATTTCCCAAAGAATATACACAAGTGGCCAATAAACACACGAAATGAGCCCGGCTGATGACTGTGGTTTCTGTCAACTGTGTCTTATCCATGAACCTGGACTTGGGGGGAAATCTTCTTTTGAATGATTATTTCTTTTTTTTTTTTTTGCGGTACCGGGGATTGAACCCAGGGGTGTTCTACCTCCGCGCTATACCCCCGGACCTATTTTTTATACTTTATTTTGAAACCGGGTCTCACGAAGTTGCGGAGGGCCTCACTAGGTAGAGAGAGAGAGAGAGAGACAGGGAGAGTGAGAGCGAGAGAGCTGAGGCTGGCCGCGAACCCGGATCCTCCGGTCTCCGCTTCCCAAAGTACTGGGATTACAAGCGTGCGCCACCACGCCCAGCTTGATTATTTCTTTATATTTTATTTATTTACTTATGTAGTACGGGGATTGAACACAGGGGTATTCTACCTCCAAGCTACACCCCTAGCCCTATTTTATTTTTTATTTGGAAACAGGATCTTGCTAAGTGGCTGAGGCTGGCCGTGAACCACCAATGAGGCCATGGTTTCTCTGGAAGTGGTGTATGCTTCGTTGAAAAGTCACCATCAGCCAAGCGTGGTGGCACATACCTGTAATACCAGTACTTGGGAGGCCAAGACAGGAAGACTGCAGGTTTGAGGACAGCCTCAGCAACTTAGCGAGACCGTGTTTCAAAATAAAGAACAAAAAGAGCTAGGGTGTAGTTTGGACGTAGGATGCTCGGCCAGCCTCTGATCTTAACTAGGCTCTGGCTCGTGGCAGCCCAGCCAGGGCAGAGGCCCTTCCCACATGGTAACACCAAACTCAGCCACACCCACAGCCAGCAGTTCCTGGGCCTCCAGGGACTCCTGGGCCACCGGCTTCCTGTCTGGTGCAGATAATTCCTGAGTACAACTGTCGCCGGCCTTGCGGCTCTGATAGAACAAAGTGATAAGCTGCCCTCTTGCGGGGAGTGGAGGTTGGCCCGGAGCCTGTGGGAAGGTCAAGGATGGCGGGCTGGGGCTGGGCAAGCAGGAGGGAAGTCCGAGAGGTGTGTGAGCCTGGCGGGAGGCCAGCCTGTGCAGGTGTGCGCCTCGCCTGTGTCACGGCGGCCCAGGCTACCGTGGCTCTGGGGACCAGGGGAGAGAGTTTATGAAGATGCAGGATGGCCGCCAGGCACGGTGATGCACACCTGTTGTCCCAGTGCTTGGGAGGCTGAGACAGGAGGATCACAGGTTCAAAGCCAGCCTCAGCAATTTAGCAAGATCCTGTTTCCAAATAAGAAGTAAGATCAGTCTGGGGGTGTAGCTCGGAGGTAGAAAGCCCCTGGGTTCTAGCCCCAGTACCATGTGCATCCATGAGTGCACGCACGCACACACGTGTACACAAGCGTGCACACACACGTACACACACACACACACACACACACACACACACACACGATGCAGGATGGTGCCGGTGACAACAAAGCAGCTGAGGCAGGGTGAGGAAGGGTCAGGTGTCCCCGCAGAGACGCCTTCCGCCAGGCTCCCAGGCAAGAGACCACTCGGTGAAGCCTGTCCCTTGACTCAGTCTGCACACGGCGTCCCTAGATCCAGCAAACAAACGTATAGATCCCGATACGAGCCCCGCGTGCCTGCACCCGGCTTCAACACCGAAGGCTCCGCGGCCCTTCTCCCATCCCGCGCCCTCGCCTTCTCACAGAGACTGAGTTTTTTTGTTGCTGTTTTGGTGTGGGAACTGAACCCAGGGGCGTTCTACCTCTGAGCTGCGCCCCAGCCCTTTTGATTTTGAAACAGGGTCTCGCTGTTGATGTTTAACATTTTTTCATATATTTATTGGCCATCTGTCTTTCTTCTTTTGAGAAGTATCTATTCAATTCAATGGCCCATTTTTTGACTGGGTTATTTGCTTTTTTGGTGTTAAGTCTTTTTTGAGTTCTTTTTTTTTTTTTTTTGCAGTACCGGGGATTGAACCCAGGGGCATTCTACCTCCGAGCTGCACCCCCAGCTCTATTTTTTTATTCTTTATTTTGAAACAGGGTCTCACTAAGCCGCGGAGGCCTCACTAAGTAGCTGAGGCTGGCCGCGAACCCGGATCCTCCAGTCTCAGCTTCCCAAGTACTGGGATTACAAGCGTGTGCCACCACGCCCGGCAGCGATACTGTGTTTTTTACATTTACTTGGTTTTTGCTAATTTGCTTTTTAGTACTTTTTCCTAGTGGGAGTCTAAACAAGGAGATATATATATGTATGTAATATAATATATAATATAAAACATATATATTTTTTAAACGAGAGAAGATAGGAAACGGTGGCATTAGTTCTGGAGTAGAACAGAGTGAAAAGGGAAAGTCAAGTCAAGGTTGGGGAGGGAGGAGTCTCGGTTGCTTAAGGTGGGGTTTTGTGGCAAGTACGAAATGGGTTGTGTAAACCAAAACTCTGTGTGTGTGTGTGTGTGTGTGTGTGTGTGTGTGTGTGTGGTATTGGGGATTGAACCTAGGGACATTCTAACTCTGAGCTACACCTCCAGCGCCTTTTTAACATTTTTGTTTTGAAACAGGGTTTTGCTAGGTTGCTGAGGCTGTTCTCAAACCTGTGATCCTCCTGTCTCAGCCTCCTCAATACTGGGATTACAGGTGTGCACCACCACGCCTGGCTCCAGTACTTTTTTAAATGGCAAAATGGTAACACTGGTTAAATCTGATACTGTCCAAATTGAGAACATACAGATTATACAGAAGCAAGAAAAAAAAAAAAAGTCTGTGCAGAGCCACCACTTGAAGCACAAGACATCCGAAAGAAATGGATGGCGTGGGGGCCGGGGGTGCAGCTCAGCGGTAGAGTGCATGCTTGGCGTGTGTGAGACCCTGGGTTCACTCCCCGGCACCAAAAAGAAAGTTAAATAAAAGGAATGACATGGTAGCTACACAAACATATGAAAGTGAAAAATGAAAGAAAGGAACCTGCATGTGATCGATGAAAACCAAGTTAAAAGAAAATGTAATCCAAGGAGCGGGAAGAAATTCCCTGTAGTATTCTGAGCTATAGAAAAATTGAATACCATGAATTCAAGAAAGCAAGCAGCCCAAGAGGAAACAACCGAATGAAGTCAAAAGGGACAAACGGAGACTTTTGTTTGTTTTTGGTAGTGGAGGTCAAACCCAGAGGCATTCTAACTCTAAGTTACACCCCCAGCCCTATTCTATTTTTCGTTTTGAAACAGGGTTTCGCTAAGTTGCTGAGGAACCTCACTGAATTGCTGAGGCTGGCCTTGAACCTGTGATCCTCAGGTCTCGGTCTCTGAAGTACAGGGATTACAGGCGTGCGCCACCACGCCCGGCTGACAGTACTTTCATAAAATGAATACAGGTAAAAGAGCAAGAAACCCAACAGAAATGGCTAGAAACCCAAACAGAATAGAAGGAAAGCTTGAGAATATCACAAGAAATAAGGAGAAAAAAGACAAGTGTTTAAAAAAGGAGATGATCATGGTTATCAAAGATCAAGACAACACAACCATAGAACAAACACAGTCTAAAGCATAGAAGCCCGCACACGAAAAACAGAGAGTACTCATAAAGAAAGCACAAGAAATCTTCCCTACGGTGAAGAATGGAATTGCAATTCAGAAAGAACATCCTTTGAGCCGGGCATGGCGTGCGCTTGTCATCCCAGTACTTGGGAGGCTGAGACAGGAGGATCGCAGGTTCGCGGCCAGCCTCAGCTACTTAGTGAGGCCCTCTGCAACTTAGTGAGACCCTGTTTCAAAATAAAGAATAAAAAGTAGGGCTGGGGGTGTAGCTTGGAGGTAGAATGCCCCTGGGTTCAATATCTGGTACCACACACACACAAAAAAAAAAAAAAAAGAAAAGAAAGAAAATAAAAAACATACTTTGAGCCTGGTGCAGTGGAACAAGCCTGTAATCCTAGGACTTGGGAGGCTGAGACAAAAGGATCACAGTTTTGAAGACAGCCTCAGCATCCTAGTGAGACCCTGTTTTATTTATTTATTTATTATTTTTTTGGCAGTACTGGGGATTGAACCCAGGGTCATTCTACCTCCAAGCTACACCCCCAGACCTTTTTTTATTCTTTATTTTGAAACAGGGTCTCACTAAATTGCAGAGGGCCTCACTAAGTAGCTGAGGCTGGCCGTGAACCTGGATCCTCCCGTCTCAGCCTCCCAAGTACTGGGATTACAAGCATGCACCACCACACCCGCTGAGACCCTGTTTTTTTTTTTTTTTTTTTTTTTGCGGCACCTGGGATTGAACCCAGGGGCGTTCTACCTCTGAGCTACACCCCAGCCCTATTTTTTATCCTTTATTTTGAAAACGGGTCTCACGAAGTGGCGGAGGGCCTCGCTAAGTAGCTGAGGCTGACTGCCAACCCGAATCATCCGGTCTCCGCCTCCCAAGTACTGGGATTACAAGCATGCGCTACCACGCCCGGCTGAGACCCTGTTTTAAAATGAAAAACAAGCCAGGCACGGTGGTGCACGCTTGGGAAGCTGAGACAGGAAGATCGCTGGTTCACAGCCAGTCTCAGCAACTTAGTGAGACCCTGTTTCCATATAAAGAATAAAATTGGGCCGGGGGTATAACTTGGTGGTAGAACACCCCTGGGTCAATCCCCAGTACCATAATCCCTTGTTCCAGGAAAAACATAAAGAATAAGAGTGGTGGAATTCTTCAGGCGCATAGTAAGAAAAGAGAAGAGAGGAGAACAAAAGAGAAGAAAGCTCTAAAGGGGAGTCTCAGGCTGGCCCATCTTGCCCTTGTCAACAGCCAATGCTTGAAGACAATGGAGAATGTCTCCAAATTATTTTGCGTGGCTTTTCTCCTTTCCCTCCCTCCTTCTCTCCCTCCCTACCTCCCTTCCTTCCTTGCTTTCTGTGGTACTGGGGATTGAACCCAGGGGCATTCTACCTCCGGGCTACACCCCCAGCCCTATTTTTATTATTTTGAAACAGGGTCTCACTAAGGTGTGGAGGGCCTCACTAAGTAGCTGAGGCTGGCCGCGAACCTGCGATCCTCTGGTCTCAGCCTCCCAAGAACTGGGATTACAAGTGTGCGCCACCACGCCTGGCTCATTCTTTCTTTTTTGTGGTACTGGGGAATTGAACCCAGGGGCATTCTACCTCTGAGCTACACCCCCAGCCCTATTTTTATTTTTATTTTTATTTTGAAACAGAGTCTTGCTAGGTTGATGAAAGTCTCACTACTTGCTATCTTTTTTTTGTGGTACCGGGTTTTTTTTTTTTTTTTGCAGTACCGGGGATTGAACCCAGGGGTGTACCCCCAGCCCTGTTTTTTATCCTTTACTTTGAAAACGGGTCTCACGAAGTTGTGGAGGGCCTCACTAAGTAGCTGAGGCTGGCCACGAACCCGGATCCTCCGGACTCCGCCTCCCAAGTACTGGGGTTACAAGCGTGCGCCACCACGCCCAGCTGAGGCTGTCCTTGAACCAGTGATCCTCTGGTCTCAGCCTCCCAAGTACTGGAATTACAGGCGTGCACCACCACGCCTGGCTAATGTCTCCAAATTCTGAGAACAAGAGTGTGATGCAAGAACATGTTACTGAGTCTGGGTGTGGTGGCGCAGCCTGTAATCCTAGTACTTGGGAGGCTGAGATAGGACCGCAGGTTCATAGCTCCCAGCAATTTATCGAGGCCCTTAGCAACTTACCGAGACCCTGTTTATAAATAAAAAACAAAAGAAGGCTGGGGGTGTAGCTTGGAGGTAGAATGCCCCTGGATTCAATCCCCAGTGCCCAAAAAAGTAACAGGCTTGGCACGTTGGCACACAACTGTAATCCTAGTATTTGGGATGCTGAGACAGGAGGATCACAGGTTCGAGATCAGCCTCAGCAATAGAGAACACATACCCCAGGTTCAATCCCTAGTAGCATACACACACAAAAAAACAGTATGTTTCTATGTTACTTAACTGAGGAGTGTTCAAGTTTAAAGACCACAGAAACATCCTCACCCACAGAACTACAGCATGCAGGAGCCATCCCTGAGTCGTTCTCAGTGAGGAAACTGACAAGATCAAAAGCTTAAAAAGGACTCAGGAGGGAAGAAGGGACAGCCCAGCACTCGGTGGGAGCCACAGACGAGTCTAAACAGACTGTGGAGGGTCACCGTGAGAGCCAGGGCTTCGGAGAAGGAAATCCACGGACCATGCAGATGTCAACAAAGGGAGAACTGTCAGAGTGAGTTGAGAGGAGGGCGACAGTGAGCCGTGTCCTCGAGCTCGGAGCCCTGCATAACGCCAGCGGAACGGAAATCGTACCGGCCGCTCTGGCTTCTCACCACTTCTCACAATCTTAGTTTCTTTGAGGAACCAGGATTCTTTGTAGGGAAGAGACATCTACTTCAGTTTCTTTTTCTTCTGTTAAATTCACATAAAATTAGGTTTATAGATTTTATTTTTTAAAATAGCATGACCAAGCTGCGTGAGGTGGTGCATGCCTGTAATTCCAGTACTTGGGAGACTGAGACAGAAGTTTCACAGGTTCAAGACCAACCTCAGCAATGTAGTGAGACTCTCAGCAACCTAGGGAGACCCTTTTTTTTTTTTTTTTGCAGTACTGGGGATTGAACCCAGGGCATTCTACCTCTGAGCTACACCCCCAGCCCTACTTTTTATTCTTTATTTTGAAACAGGGTCTCACTAAGTTGTTGAGGGCCTCACTAAGTAGCTGAGGCTAGCTGCAAACCTGTGATCCTCCTGTCTCAGCCTCCCAAGTACTAGGGTTACAAGCGTGTGCCACCATGCCCAACTGTGAGACCCTGTTTTAAAAAAACAAAAAGGGCTGGGGTGTAGCTCAGAGGTAGAACATCCCTGGGTTCCATCCCTGGTATCAAACAAGAAAGAAAAATAGCACGATCGGTCTCATTTTATTTTATTTATATTTTATTTTTGACCGGTCTCACTTTAGTAACAGCATTCATATTGAGGCCTTCCCACTAGAAATACTCCAGAGATGCCCAGGATGCAGTTCACCTAATGGTGGTGGTTTTTTCTGGGGGAAGTTTTCATAAGATCGCCCGAACTGTTTTCAGTTCTTTATAGTAAAAATGCATCGTTTTTACAAAAATAAAGTCATTATTACAAAACAAAGACTGGTGAAACGTCTGTCTTCAGCCCAGTGTCTAGCGGCTCATCAGTTTGATTTACCGGGAAAGCCTACGGGACGGGTCATGCCAGAGGAATGTGCAGTAATGAGATGGAATTCAAGCTAAGCAGAAACAGCACATATTAAAGTTCAAAAATATTGTCATGAGACGGGAAGTATAATTTCTAATTAAAACAGCCTGGGAGCGGGGGATGTAGCTCAGTGATAGAGCACTTGCCTGCTGTGTGCAAGGCCCAAGGCTCCATCCCCAGTAAATAAATAAAATATTTTATTATTTTTTTGGTACTGGGGATTAAACCCAGAGGCATTCTACCTCCAAGCCACACCCCCAGGCCAATTTTATTTCTTATTTGGAAACAGGGTGTCATTAGGTTGCTGAGAGCCTTGCTAACTTGCTGAGGCTGCTTTGAACCTGTGATCCTCCTGTCTCAGCCTCCCAAGTACTGGGATCACAAGCGTGCGCCACCACGCCCAGCTAATATATATATATATATTTTTTGCAGTACTGGGGGTTGAACCTAGGGGGATTCTACCTCTGAGCTATACCCCCAAACCCTATTTTTTATTCTTTATTTTGAAACAGGGTCTCACTAAGTTGCAGAGAGCCTTACTAAGTATTTGAGGCTGGCCGCGAACCCAGATCTTCCAGTCTCAGCCTCCCAAGAACTGAGATTACAAGCGTCTGCCACCACGCCTGGCTAATAAAATATTTTAAAAAGCCAGCTTGGATGGAACTCGATTTATAGATTCAATGTAATACCAATCGAAACTTCAGCAAATGTATTTTGTGGATTATCAACAAACTGATTCTAAAGTTAACACAGAGGGGCAACAGACCCAGAGTAGCAAACTCAACACAAAGGAGAAGAACAGCCAGGCGTGGTGGTGCATGCCTGTAATCCCAGTACTTGGGAGGCTGAGACAGGAGAATCACAGGTTCAAAGACAGCCTCAGCAACTTAGTGAGATCTCCAGCAACCTAGTGAAACCCTGTTTCAAATTAAACATTAAAAATGGCTGGAGGTGGGCCGGGTGTGGTGGTGCACGCTTGTAATCCCAGTACTTTGGGAGGTGGAGACCGGAGGATCGGGGTTCGTGGCCAGCCTCAGTTCTCTTTCTCTCTCTCTCTCCCTGTCTGTCTGTCTGTCTCTCTCTACTTAGTGAGGCTTCCGCAACTTCGTGAGACCCGGTTTCAAAATAAAGTATAAAAAAATAGGGCCGGGGGTGTAGCGTGGAGGTAGAACGCCCCTGTGTTCAATCCCCGGTACCGCAAAAAAAAAAAAAAGTTGGCTGGGGGTGTAGTTCAGAGGTAGAATGCCCGTGGGTTCAATCCCTAATACCCCCCCCACACACAAAGAACAAAGAACAAAGATAGAAGACAGATACTGCTTGACTTCAAACCCTTCTATAAATGTACAGTAATCAAGATGATGAAAGAATAAACAAAGGGATAAATGAACACAACAGCAAGTCCAGCAATAGACCTGCATAGCTAGCGTCAACTGGCACTGGACAAAGGAGCTGAGATAAGACCCTGCAGCCAAGATGGTCCTTCCAGTGACGGGTGCCGGGGGAACTAGAAACTGACGTGTGGAGAAATGAATCTAGACACAGACCTTGCACCCGTCACAACAATTAACAGAATGGATTTAAATGGAAAAGGCCAAAATACAAAACTAAAAGATAACACAGGAGAAGACCGAGGTGACCCTGGGCACAGAGCTGGCTTTTTAGAAACAGCAGCAAAGGCACAATCCAGGAGAGAAACAACTGATACACTGGGCTTCAGTAAAGTTAAAAACTTCTGATGCCAGGGGTGGTGGCACACGCCTGTAATCCCAGTACTTGGGAGGCTGAGACAGGAGGATCGCAGATTTGAGGACAGCCTCAGTAACTTAGCAAGACCCTGTTTCGAACAAAAAAATAAAAAGGGCTGGGGGTGTAGCTCAGAGGTGGAAGATCCCTCAGTTCAATCCCCAGTTCCCCAAAAAGACAGAGAAATGGTCCTATTTAAACATTTATGTAAAACTGTGTACATATGTAAGAAAGAAGTTACAAAAAAAAAGATAAAGATGCACACATAAAACTGATTTCAATCCGCACTGAGTTGGCTGAGTGCTAAGAGCGTCTTGTCTTCTGGTGGCTGCTGGGGGCCGGTGGGGGTCTGGCGTCCTCCACCTGCGCTCGGCTGTGCTGTGAGAACAATGGAAGCCCGTGGGCTGTGCCACTGCGAGGAGGCACCTGGGCACGATTCTGTGCAGCTGGTGGAGAGGCATCGGGGGGCTTACCTGAATTCTGCACAAGTGTGGACATGGGGGAGGTATCAGTAGGAGGCCTGAGACTGGAGAATGTGCAGGAATAGCCAATCAGAAGCCATGGCGGGCAAAGACCGGGATGGGAAGGAAGAGGCTGTGACCACAAGCAGGCACAGCACTGGCCAGAAGGCAGAGGACCGCAGCCGGCTGAGCCCGCGCAGGAGCCCAGACCCCGCCATGGGAGCAGGGTGTGGCTACAAGTCCCCCAGTCACTGAAGAAACTGGACATTAAAGAATGACACCAAAAACGGGAGAGCTCTTACCAACAATACACACTTTTAATTGCAAAAAGTACAAACTGTCAGAACATAGAAATTTAATTTACACACTCTTTACATGGCGGCGTCTGCACACACTTGCAGGGGCTCAGGTACCGCTGACGCTCGGCACAGGAACACGTATGAATGCCTCAGACCCTCCGAGTCCCTGTGGTGGGACAGGTGCCGGCCTCCCTCTGCCCACTGGGACCGCCTGGACCCACCAGGCCTGGTTCCCTGCAGCTGAACCGCGCTGGTCCCGGCTCGCCTGCCCCTCTGTGGTCCCCACGGGCTCTCCCGGCACTCTTCTGGGGCAGGACTATGCAACGCTGCCTCCAACGAGGCTGGGGCTTCTGACATGGCAGGGCCTGTCGGTTCCTGTCAGGGACAGGACTTTGTTCCCGAAAGGCTCCGACGTGCTCTGCAGGGCTGTGGCGTGAGGGAGGGGACACAGCAAAGCTGTGAGGACCCCGCCTGCCCCAGAGCTGCCGTGAGGCAGCGAGGTGACGAGGCCTGTCACGTGGCCTCATCATGTCCCTTCTACCTGAAACTCAAAGCTCAGCTGGGTCGTCTGTGCAAGTGTGTGCAGCCATGACCCCTCCTGGGCCGGTGACCGCTGCCTGCCGGACAGACGCGCAGCACAGAGGGGAGGCCCTGCCCAGCCCAGTTATGTAACATCCCTTCTCCCCGCTGGTCTCAAAACGTTTGGACACTCCATGATCTCCAGAGAGCGCAAAATGACAGATGTGTTTGGCTCTAATGTTTAAGTTATGCAGGGCAGGGAAGCCAGACGCTGAGGGAGTTGGACAGCAGACAAGCTGGCTGGAGGGTCTCCCCTGCAAGCCAGCACAGTCCCACCGCGCCCGGGGCGGGCCATTTGACGTGGGGCGTGAGAGGACCAGCACCTGTCCCTCTCCCCGCCGTGCTTCTGCGGAAGAAGCTGCTGATCTGGAGGCCAGGGGATGGGGACAGGGACAGGGACAGGGACAGGGACGTGCGAGCTGCCGGGGACCCAGCCTTCGCCAGAGCCTCCTGCTCGTTTGCTACAGTACAATGTCTCCACAAGCGCCGGCACTGACTAACCGGCCGGCTCTGCGTACAGCTGCAGTCCAAACATGGAGAGAATAGCACATCTCTGATGCTGCTGCTTCAACCAGCTTTGCGGAGTGCTGGCCCACCCGAGTGGCATGAGTATGACTGTGTACTTGGGAGTTCCCGCCAATAGCTAGAAAAGCTTCAAGCCTAGACTCCTCTATTTTTTTCTTTTTCTTTTTTGTGGTACTGGGGATTGAACCTGGGGGCAGTCTACCTCCAAGCTATACACCCAGCCTTTTTATTTTTTGTTTTGAAACAGGGTCTTGCTAGGTTGCTGAAGGTCTAAGTTGCTGAGGCTGTCCTCGAACCTGCGATCCTCCTGTTTCAGCCTCCCAAATACTAGAATTACAGGTGTATGCCACCACACCTGGCTAAGACCCCTATTTTTATTTTTTGCGGTACTGGGGATTGAACCCAGAGGCATTCTACCTCCCAGCTATACCCCCAGCCCTATTTTTATTTTTAAACAGAGTCTCTCTAGGTTGATGAGAGTCTTACAACTTGCTGTGGTTGTCCTTGAACCTACTATCCTCCTGTCTCAGCCTCCCAAGCACTAGGATTACAGGTGAGAGCCACCACACCTGACTTGGACCCTTCTATTTAATATCTGATTCCCAAGAGGTAAATATGGGCGGCTCTCCCCTCCACACACCCACACACAGGTGGCTCTCCCCTCCACGCACCCACACACGGGCGCCTCTCCGCTCTCCCCTCTACTCCGGCTTCTCTGGGCAGACAAGAAGAAGCCAACATTTGCTTTGGGGTTTGGACGGTGCCGATGGAAGCGGCCGGGGAGCGAGCAAACACTGCAGACTGCATGCAAACGCCGGGCTGTCACCTGTGGCCATGGGACTTGAGATTCTGTTCTGGAATAACTGATCCTACACTGAGGTCTGTGCTGGACTTCACAAGGGGACAGACAGCCGGGAACTGAAAAACAAGTGACATCACTTCAAGAGGACCCACCACGAGCTGAGCAGCGTCCCTCCTGTCACACATCTGGAGGCGTGTGGTGACAGGACCGTGGCTGGCTGCGGCTGTGCTCCGGCACACTCGCTCTTGAAGAGTGCTCGAGCGGGAGGGACGTGAAAAGACCTTGATAAAAATCACATGGTGGATTCTTCACTCCTCCACGTCTGTCCAAGAGTTTTGAAAACAAACCCTGCAGAGTTGCTGCTCGCTGGCCCTCGTCCCCGTCCTCCCACCCCATGGGCACAGAGGGACACAGCGTGCTGCGGAGGCCCAGCCGCTGTCCCCGCCTCCACGTCCTTGCCTGCAGAGCCAGGGTCTGCTGTCTACAGCCCTGGGCGGGTGAGGTTAAGGAGCAGGCCTATCGAGGCAGCTGGATGCTGGGATGGGCCAGGACGAATGTTATTCCTTCCTCTGAGAAAATGAGCCAAATCTGCCCATTTCACAGGCCGCTGTGTGTTACCAGACAGAGTTCTTTCATTAACCATTCCTGTTTTACTCCCTCCCTTCCCTAGTAAGACTGGGGGCAGCTCCTCCATTCACCTGAACAGGTGTGGCGTCCAGCCAACGCCTGACCGCTGCGCTCAGGACACCTGGACATAAACGCCACAGCCTGGTGCCACAGCAGCCTGCCCACCCAGGGCTGACCTCTGGGGACACAGCACCTGTGTGCCGGGAGCCCCCCCATAGCCCGTGTGTAGAGCCCTCGATGACCCTGGGAGCCCTGTGGGGGGTTGGCGAGGTGGCCCCACCGCGTCCCCTAGCGCTGTGTCCTCATCTTGACAAGCCTCCTTTCCAACCGGGTCACGTGGAGGGACACGGTACTCCTGTCCAGAGGCGAGGGTGGGCTGCGGGGGGTCCCACGGCACCCTCTACAAGGCCTTGAAGAGCTAGACCCCTGGCCACTCCGGCGGTCCCTGGCAGGTCCCGCGCATCAGAGCCACCTCGGGAAGAAGGCTGGCTACTCCTGCGCGTCCAGTGATGAGAGCGGCAAGCCCTCTGGGAATTTCTCCCCAGCACAGGTCTGCATTCGAGTCCCCACTGGGAACACTCTCTCCAGCTGCGGCCACGCAGGGCGCAGGGACTGGCGGAGGCCTTCGGCACCAACACAGGTAAGGGTTTCTCAGCTTCCGAAGTTCCGAGTAAAGTGGGTACTCCACCAACATTTCAGATGTGAACGGCAGAGATCAAGCGAGGAAGGAGCACAAGGTAGCTCACAGAAACAAACCGTGGGTTACCCAGCCCTCTGCTCCCGAGGGCCTCTCTCCTGTCAACCCCCGAGGCCTGAGAGCGGCCCAGCACATCCGGCCCAGGGTGGGGGTGAGGGCGCCGCAGAGGCTCAGAGCTGGCCCGGGGCGGCCTCTGGCTGACCCCGACTTGCAAGCTCTCACAGCCTACGCTCGGCAGCCTGGCCCTCGCCCTTCCCTGTGCTCACACACATGAGGGCGGACGGTGAGGGAGGAGCTGCACCCAGGCCCCGGCGGCTCCAGGCAGCAGGTTCCACTCCCGCAACCCGCATGGGGCCACTCAGGAGAGGTGTGCATGGGACACACAGGACAAGGGCCTGGGAGCGGGTGCAGCCCCCTCAAGGAGGAAGAGGACCCACAAAGGTCACAGCTGCCTTCCCTTATCACTGTCGCCCGGGTCTGACGCTGACACCCATTGTGCACCCATCTGATTCCTGCCACTCAGAGGCAGAGGCACCGGGACGAGGAGCCCACTGCTGAGAAATCTTCCAGACGGCCATGGAAGGCGGGCTAAGAGCCCCAAGGGCACATGTCTTCGTCATCTCTGTGGCTGGCTGGGACGGAGCAGTGTCAATCAAGGAATAATAAGGGGGGACAAAAGGAAACAAGAAGAGAGTCCTGACTCACATTGCTCGATTAACACACATTGAAAGCACTCGGGGAAGAGCACCGCGGACCGTCCAACCAGCGCACGGCTTCACAGCACCAGACACCGCCAGCTCACTGGCCAGCACGCTGCACCACCAGCGTGGACACGCCACAGAACACCTCCACAAAGCCAGACCCGAAGGACGGAGCCCAGGGAGGCCCCTCTAGCGCGGTCCCTGAAGACGCCTGGTAAGCACAGTAGTCTACGGCAGTAGCCGCCTCGGTAGTACGGCCCGGCCGGGCCCGGCCAGGGAGAGCAGGAACCTGATGAAATGGAGCCAGGTGTCACCTTAGGAATCCCGTGCAGAATCAGAATTCTCCGACTCCGAGAGTCGTGGCACCTGGGACGAGGGGCTTTTCTTAATGCGATGCTGGTTCTACACTCCACTGTGTTTAAGAACTGCAACGATTTCTTTAATCAGCCATGTTTTTCCAAAACAGATGAGCAGGTCCACTGGTAGAGGCTGGCTCTGATGTCAGGCCCAGGGCAGCAGGGGATCCCGGCCAGGCACGCGGAGGGAGGCATCGGCCCTGTGTCCTGTCTGTGGGGCAGCCTCCAGGCCACGGTGCGCAGTCCTGGAAGAGACCAGCCTGACGCAGACAGGGGCTGGCAGTCCTGGCCAAGCAGCCAGGCCGGGCTCCTTCCTGAGCCGGCTGGCGGGAGAGTCCGCTGACGGCACGAGCATGCAGAGGGCAGGTGCCCAAGTAACCGACCCTGGGAAGTGCTTTCATCGTTTCTGTTTTTATTTCCCCCTTTCAACCTGCTTTCAGCTCCGGAAGCTGTTCCTGTATAGAGTTCTGTTTCCTAGAGCTCGGAGAGAGTGGTTCCATCGCAGACGACCAAAGGCTGGGCACCTCTGGGTACGACGTAGACCTTCCAGTGTGTGGCTCCAGCATAGCCTTTAGAGAACAGCAACAGGACAGCGTGAACGGCAAGGAGAACGGCAAGGCCTGGACGCGCCCACGGCAGGGCCAGGTGGCAGAGCCCCGCACTCCACGGCCGACCTTGCTCTGCCAGTCTCTCGGCTCTTCCTAGCCTGAGTGCTCCCTGCACCCCTGGTCCTCTCTGTCACCTGCATCACGGCTGACCTTGCTCTGTGGGTCTCTTGGCTCTTCCTAGACTGAGTGCTCCATGCACCTCTGGTCCTCTTTGTCACCTGTATCCTGGCCGTCCTTGCTCTGCGGGTGTCTCGACTCCTCCTAGCCTGAGTGCTCCCTGCACTCCTGGTCCTCTCTGTCACCTGCATCACGGCCGTCCTCGCTCTGCGGGTCTCTCGACTCCTCCTAGCCTGAATGCTCCCTGCACTCCTGGTCCTCTCTGTCACCTGCGTCACGGCTGACTTTGGTCTGCGTGTCTCTCGGCTCTTCCTAGCCTGAGTGCTCCCTGCACTACTGGTCCTCTCTGTCACCTGCGTCATGGCTGACCTTGCTCTGCGCGTCTCTCGACTCCTCCTAGCCTAAGTGCTCCCTGCACTCCTGGTCCTCTCTGCCACCTGCATCCAGCAGGTGCTGCTTTGAATCAAATGTTCCCCCCTCCCCTGGGCAGCTGGGTCACTCTTCAGCAGGCGCGTAGAGGCAGCTGCTCTGGGTGAACCCTCTGCTGAGCACACACATTCTAGCAAGACAGCATGGGCTCTGAGGGGAGTCAAGTCTCCTTGGGTCAATATGACAGGGTTCATGATTACCCTAAACCAGCATTTCCCAAATTGAGTTCTGCAAATAGTACTGCCCTAGAAGACACTCCAAGGAAAACAGGTTCCACGGCCAAGAGAGCTACAATGCTAGGTTCTTCCAGGGCTTTCTGGAGTCTCTGGTCCACTCTGATAATCTGCTGCCGTCACTGTGCCTACGATTAACAAGACTGTCTTGTACACTTACAAATTTAAGAGGGTAGATCTCATGGTAAGTTGTTTTTACCACTCTACAATAAAATTAAAAAGCAAACCAAAAGTTCTCTAGAGTATGCTGGTCCCCACCCATCTTCAAACTGACAAGCTGCCTGGAGGCGAGCCTTCTTGGTGGACTCGGGAAGGCCACACGAGCGGTGGCGTGTGGACAGTGCCTGCGGGTCACTGACACGCCTGACCAGGGCGGCACCCTTGCTAGGCCTTCAACCCAAGGGTTTCTGGACATCTGTGGCCCCCTTCCCTCCATCTACACAGGACAATGGTTCTTTGTCAAGTCACAGAACTTCCTTGTCACAATGCCACTCTTTGGGGTCCCAAAGGGACTGGAGCTGTCATCACCCTACAACTGCTGAGTTCTTCTCCTCGTGTCGGGGTCTGCTCCCCTCCTCGGGTTCATGAAGGCAGCTGCGGCTGTCACTTCAGGTACCCACTGGCCTCCGGCCCTCCTCCTCCCCGGCTCACTCCTCTCTCCTGTCTCTTCTCTGTGCCCTGACACGTGGCTGGCCTTTCACAGACACGGCAACAACAGGGCTCCGTCCCTGTGCTCGGTACACCGGCCTGTCGCGGCCCGGCGGGAGATGCTCTGGTTCAGGCTTTGTCTGTTTGCATCAGTGGCTGATGCCAGAGCTTGCTTGGTCACTGCCAGACCCCCCCCCCATTAATCCTGTCCTTAGCATTCGGATGCCTGTGGGAGATGGAAACCTGGGATTTGGATAACCATGTGATTTCTACAGTTGTTGACATTTGTACAACCTAAGATAGAAACCTGTTCAAGCCGGGCTTGGTGGCACACCCTTCGCAGCCACAAACTCCAAACCCAAACAAACCATGCAGACTGTGGCAATGGCCACCCTCGGCATCAGGGTTAGACACACAGGAAAACAGCGGCTTGGAATGATTTCCATGCAAGATTCCTTTCCCTTTGCGGGGGGTACTGGGGATTGAACCCCAGGGTGTTCTACCTCTGAGCTGCACCCCTAGACCTTTTTATTTTTTGTTGTGAAACAGGGTCTTGCTAAGTTACTGAGGCTGTCCTCGAAACTGCGATCCTTCTGTCTCAGCCTCCAAGTACTGGGATTCCAGGCGTGCATCACCACGCCTGGCTAAGCTTCCTTTTCTTTTTTTTTTTGGGGGGGGGGTACCGGGAATTGAACCCAGGGGCGTT
>PVJS01011119.1:10322-23666 GCA_004027185.1 Glis glis | reverse complement strand
CCATGCCCGGCCTAAGGTTCCTTTTCTAAAGGAGTGTCCCAAGAGCCAGGCCAGCTGTACTCCATTATTAGTGCTTAATCTGTGCATGATTTTTATTTTGCATTCCTCAACTGAAATAAAGGTTATGAAACTTGGATCACAGCTTGGCATGGTTCGCAGTTTGTTCCCAGCCCCCACACAAGGTGACAAGTTTCTAGGAACCCGGGGTCTTTGGAAAGCATCTGGGCTCCACCAGGGACTGCGGCCTCACCCCGGCCTGGTGAGGCAGGAACAACAGAGGCCCGCGGTGGGCCTCTGTTGCTGACTGACTTGTCTCTGCCAAGAGACGCAGTCACACTGATTGCTACTGACAGCATGGCTGGAAACCCGCTTCTTTTGAGAGAGTTCTAGGAGTAAGCACAGCATGAGTCCTGTGGGGAAATCACAAAGCCAGAGCCCAGCGCAAGGCAGCACTGAGGCCACTCCCTTGTGTGGCCACGCCCTTACGTGCATTTTACTTGCAAACTACACGTATAAAGGGCTTCCTCGCGTCTGGACTCGTCCCTCCCTGGCTACCCGCGCTCAAGAAGGCACGTGAGACACCATGCTTCCCTGACTGGTGGTGGGGCGCTGGGACGGCCGCCTCTCTGCCCTGGGTCTCAACCTTCTCCTCTAAAATGAGGAATTGGTCAAAATATTTTCCAGAATTCCTTCTAACGTGCAGTTTCTATGACCAATAGACACATGCAATCTAAACGTGTACGTACAAGACATTTTTCTGTGCTGCATTAGTTGTTCTATTCCTGAGCGTAAATACACTGACCCTGTTAATAAAAGAATGCTCTTGACTACCTGATGGACCCTTTATGAAGTCAGTATTTGATACTATAAAGCCCCTGGGTTGACCCTGCCCTCCCGAGATGCCACATACCAATGTCCCCTGGCTCGATGGGCATGGCCACCGTCTGACAGTGCTGTCGGCACTGAAAGGGAGGGATGAGCTGCAGCATGGCCTCGCCGCTGCCGAGGGTGAACAGGTCGTGCACCCTGTGCATCTGCAGGAAAGGACAAGCAGGAGGAGGGGAAGAAAAACAGAGAAAACATCAAAATCCTGGACAAATGGCTTGAGTTTCCCAGCAGCCTCAGCAAGGAGGAGAACAGAACCAACAGGAAAATTCAGTTATGTCCAGAAAACAAGACAGACTGGCTCCTCCTCGGCGCGGCACCTCCCAGTACCGAGACCAGAGAAAAAGCCCTTTCCAGGTTCTTCTAAAGAGAGACTGGAACTGACCGGGACACAGAGCTGAGGCGCCAGCTTCAGAAGCTGCAACTAGTGTGAGCCACAGCCTCAAAGTAGGTCAAAGGCGAAACACCTTACTCAACATACATATACATGCATATGTATATATGTATACACACACACACGTTATGTATAATATAACCTACACAACCTCCAATATAATATATATGCTTATGTATTATATGTATAATACGATGTAATATAACACAATATATATATAGGAGCTGGAGCTAGAACCCAGGGCTCTGCGCATGCTGGGCAAGCATCCTCTCCCTGAGCGACACCCTGGCCCCTCTTTCTGCAACACAGTTCCAGCACAGGCCAGCCTGTGGTGGCCTCAGTACATAATCTTTAGCGGGTACAGTTTCACCCAGACTTTCTAGATCAATACATGGTCACATATCTTTCTGCACACATTGTGCATGGTAGCGGGGACTGGACCCAGGGGCATTCTATCTACGAGCTACAGCCCCAGCCCTTTTTATTTTGAAACAGGGCCTCGCTAGGTTGCTGAGAGTCTCACTCACTACATTGCTGAGGCTGTCTTCAAACCTGCGATGCTCTTGTCGCGGCCTCCTGAATACTGGGATTCCAGGCGTGTGCCACCGCACCCGGCTTGGTCTGCGCATCTTTTGGGCACTCTTCCATGGGATAACCTTTTTCTTTTTCTTTTTTTTTGTGGTACTGGGGATAGAACCCAGGGGCATTCTATCTCCGAGCTATATCCCCAACCCTATTGAATTCTTTATTTTGAAACAGGGTCTCACTAAGTTGCGGAGGGCCTCGCAAGTTGCTGAAGTTGGCTGTGAACCTGTGATCCTCCCGTCTCAGTTTCCTGAGTACCTGGGATTACAAGTGTCGCCACCACACCCGGCTATGGAGCATCCTTTCTTACTGCCAGGGCTCTGGTAAGAACTGCACAGATGCAAGGTTAAGCGTATAGTGTGTCTGGCAAGACCCAGGCAAGCAGATATGCCGTGCTGCTAATTAAAACCAATGACAGCAAGCCTGGCCTCTGATTTTGTGTGTGTGTGTGGGGGGGTACTGGGGATTGAACCCAGGGGCATTCTACCTCTGAGCCACACCCCCAGTACTATTTTATTTTTTATTTTGAAATGGGGTCTCACTAGACTGATGAGAGTCTCACTACTTACTGAGGCTGGGGATTGAACCCAGAGGCATTCTACCTTCAATCTACACCCCCAGTCCGATTTTATTTCATATTTGGAAACAGGGTCTCACTAGGTTGATGAGAGTCTATTACTTGCTGAGGCTATCCTCAAGCCTGCGATCCTCCTGTCTCAGCCTCCCAAGTACTGGGATTCCAGGTGTGCATCACCATGCCCGGCTCTGGCCTCTGATTTTGAAAACAAAAGAGACAAGCAGGACCTGCGCCTGCGTGGGTCACCACTGCCAGCAATAAGCGGTAAGGGGAACCTGCTGTGTGCAGGCGAGGCACTGTGAGCCCTGTGGAGGGACTGACAGGAGGGAACAGGGCCAAAGGGAGAAGTGGGTCTCCCTTGTATCCTTGCTCCATGGTGGGGTACCCCAGGGTGACCCCTTCCCTCCCCTCGCCTTAGTGCCTGCCCGTAGACAGCAGCGGTCCTGAGTCTGACTCCCCGGGCTTGGGCCTTCCTCACCACGTGGGGACTCCTGAGCCTGTGCTTTGGCCTCATCTTCCCCGGGCCCCAACCCTGGCCGTGATTCTGTTTCTAAGGCCACGTTACAGCCACTTTTCCCCCCCAGTGGTACTGGGGGTTGAACCCAGGGACATTCGATCACTGCGTCATACCCATAGTCTTTTTTATTTTTCTGTTTTAAAACAAAGTCTTGCTAGGTTGGTCAGAGTCTCACTATGTTGCTGAGGCTGGCCTCGAACCTGTGATCCTCCTGTCTCAGCCTCCTAAGTACTAGGATTATAGGTGTGTGCTTGTAATCCCAGCTACTCAGGAGGTTGGGGACAGGAGGATCACAGGTTCGAGGCCAGCCTCAGCAACTTAGTGAGACCCTGTCTCAAAATAAAAAACAAAAGGAGCTTTAGCTCTGTGATAAAGCACCCCTGGGTTCAATCTCTAGTACTGCAAAAATGAACAAACCAAAAACACCTAAGAGCCATTTCACTAACTACTATGGTGACAGGAGGCAGCCTGCTGTCTTGAGCCAGTCTGCTGCTGACTGGTACTGAACTCCACAGGAGCCTTGACATCTGGAGTCTAGAAAAAAATCCCAGAAGACCTAAAGCAAGTGGATGTCCCCCTCTTAGGCCTGATGGGGCAGGGTCTCGTCCTTCCACACCCAGGATGGAAAGAAAGAGGCAACGGGGGTGCAGGTGAGCTTGAGGACACTGGAGGGGTGAGATGGGGCCCTGCATCTCTTCCCCCAGGGTCTCCTCTCTCTGTCCGGGCCGCCTGGGGTGCTGGGCCTGTGCCAGGCATGTAGACAGCAGGGTGGAGTGCCGCGGCCAGGGCGGGGACGCCCTGAGAAGCAGACACTCAGGAGCTTGGCCTTTGGGCCCCACGCCCCTTCCCATAACACGCTCGTGACGATCTCCACAAGCGTCTGAGCAGCGCGCTCACTCCTCTGGCCCGGCTCCTTGGTATTAAGCAGGCTGGTGAATCTGTCTTCAATATTCAAGTGGGAGAACTGTGCTGAAGGCCCTCGCCCAGAATGATATCATAATGAGGACAATGAACTCACACCGGGGCCTGCGCTCCAGCCGGGACAGCAGGAGAAAGTCCTGTGAGTCTGAGGCAGAAGCCGGGCCCCTCCCGCTGCTGGCAGACAGGAGTTCTTACTTCTAGACAAAATGATTGTTTTTATAGGCTTTTAAATTCCTTCAACACAATTCAGCAAATTTGGAGCCAAACAAGAGTAACAGGAGAATGAAGACACAACCCAGAGTTGGTAGGGTGTCATGGTTTATGAAATCTATTCTTTTTTTTTTTGTACTGGTGCTGGGGATCGAGCCAAGACCCTCGGGCGTGCTGAGAGCAGCTTTACCACTGAGATATGGCCCCCCCTAAACTTTTCACAAAAGAAAAGTTGTTCTTTGAGCTCTTCCAAACCAATCCAGGCCCAAAACCTTCTTGAGGAATGAACCCAACAAAGGAGCAATTCAGAGAAAAGTAAACAGATACAAACACAGAACAGCCTCTCCCAGGCCACGGGCCCCAGACCAACACCGGACACAACGGGCCTGTGTAGAGCGGGCCTGTGCTGTGATCGGCCTGCGCGTGTCCAACCCTCCGGGCCCCAAGCTTCAGCCTTGCGGTCCCTTCCAGAAGTCTCCTGTTTGTTTACTTCTGGGGACAGCTGCGGGTAGGCTGGAGGGGGGAGGATCCTCCTGCTGACCTGCTCTGTGACCCTGGACAAATCATTTACTCTCTCTGGGACCCAGTTTCCTTATCTACAGAATAACAATCTGGACCATTTATTTACACACTATTCATCTCTAGCTTGTCTACTTTCTTTTTTTTTTTTTTTGCAAAACTGGGGATTGTACCAGGGGCATTCTACCTCTGAGCTACACCCCCAGCCCTATTTTTTTTATTCTTTATTTTGAAACAGGGTCTCACTAAGTTGCGGAGGGCCTCACTAAGTAGTTGAGGCTGGCCACGAACCCAGATCCTCCGGTCTCAGCCTCCCAAGTACTGGGATTAAAGTGTGTGCCACCACGCCCAGCTATCTAGCTGGCCTATTTTCTTATTTTTTATTTTTGGTACTGGGGATTGAACCCAGGGGCATTCTGCCTCCGAGCTACACCCCCAGCCTGATTTTATTTTTATTTTGAAACAAGATCTTGCTAGGTTGATGAGAGTCTCATTACTTGCTGAAGCTGTCCTTGAACCTGCAATCCTACTGTCTCAGCCTCCCAAGTACTGGGATTACAAGTGTACGCCACCACGCCTGGCTCTTTTTTATTTATTTATTTATTTATTTATTTATTTATTTTTGAGACAGAGTCTCACTAAGTTGCTGAGAGCCCTCCCTAAGTTGCTGAGGCTGACTTCGAACCTGCGATCCTCCTGTCTCAGCCTCCTGAGTACTGGGATTACAGGTGTGAGCCAGCATACCCGGCTCTACTTTCTAATTTGAGGGAGGGAAGTTGGACTTGCTGCACATTCAGGTCCCTCTACAATTTACACTTCCTCTCCCTTTAATGTAGAAAAGTAGCTTTTCCCCAGGTGTCAAGGCAGGAACATACTTGCAAGGTAACTAGACTTTCTGGGAAGCACTGCAGATCTCGTGGCGGGCAACAGGAGGGGAGACTTTTAGATTATGTGGTGTCCCCTCAACATACCCTCTAAGTCAACATGTAAGAAAGGCCCTAAGGAGGAAGATTCTAGAGCCAAGCCCTCTCGACATTTCCTACCTTGCTCCCCACAACAGGTTCCGGGTAAAGCAGGAAGCACTTTTTTAAGGAGGCATCTTTTGGAAATGGCAAGTGGGTAAAAACGGGAAAAAGCTCCCGTAAAATCTGTGATCTGTTCAGAGGTCTTCTCCTGTAAAAGTTTAAACAGAAACAAGTCAACAGCCTAAGCCAGGCACAGCCTACCTCTGTGCCTAACAGCGCTGAGCGTGTGGGGAAGCGGGCGGTGGGGACGGAGGGCAAGGACGCACTGCAACACCTTAAGAACTATGTGCGTAAAGAACGGGCTCGCCGGGTCAATGGACCGTAACACGTACACACAGGCACGACCGGCAGACAGGACTTGTAAGTGTGGGGGAGCGCTTGTGAAGTCCAGTTAGAACAATACACAGAGGAAGGAGGGAAGCAATCTATTCATTCTATGTTGGCAAAGAGACTACTTAACAGCGGGCCAGGTGGGGGAAGGGAAGAAGAGAGGAGGAGGAGGAACAGAGTGGGACCGCTTATTGAACTGGGCCTTCTAGCATGCTAATATATGGCAAACTTAAGAGCCACGGAAGCATTAAGAAGCCAGCAAACCCAAAGCCCGCACCAGCCACTGTACTTCCCCCTTGAGCAGCTCTTGTTTTCTTGCTAGAGGCCACCTTCACCCGAGGATCGGCCGTGTGCCCGCAGACACAGCAGCACGGGAGCACGAGCATGGGTTTCAGGCCTGGCTGGGGTGCTTGGGCCAGCTACTCGGCCTCGCTCACTCCCTCTCCTGATCGGAAAAGGACGAGGACAGTTCCTGCTCCCCAGAGCTGTCGTGAGTGTCACCCACGAGCAGCAGGGCAGAGACGGGAGCTGCGGTTCTCCCGTCTCCACGCGCTCTCCTCGCCCTCAGCCCCTCAGCTCTGGGACCGTTCTCCGTAGACAGCCACGCTGAACGCAGACTCAGCACAGCTCTATTCTACTGGGCCGTCTGGGCGCTCCCCTGGGCGCCCCTCCAGACACCCCCCCACGTCCTTATCTCCAAGGTCATCGGTGAACTCTGTGAAGTGGCACACCGTGCTGGCTCTCACAGCTGCGCCGCCTGGCCTGCCTGTGCCCTACACACACACCAAGTACCCTTGCACACTCACCACGGGTAAGGAAATGGGAACCACCGCTCGGGAAAGCAGCGCCACCACTTGGCGAGAAGTCCCTCGGGGAAGCCTTCGGTCACCTCGGGGTACTGGCATAGGAAGCGCTGCATCTCCTTGGACAGCAGGGGGCGCCCCGTCTAGGGGAGCAGAGCGGTACTTGTCAGAAATGTCACGAATGGGTGGTGGGCAGCGGTCAGAGGGAGGCCCAGGCTTCCTGCCTACCTTGATCACCAGAGGGTGCAGCCTCTCGAAGTGTGCCGGGGCATCCTCCAGGAGCACCACCTGCAGGGGCGGCTTCTGGGCACAGCCCGTGCAGCTGGGAGGGATGGGCTCTGACTCATTCTGCTCACAGTCGCTTGTGCTCCAGGGGTCCAAGTCTAGAGAGGACAGCAGAGACAGGAGGGATAGAGCTGGTGAATCAGTGGCTCTGGGAACCAAGTAGGAAGAGACGGTAATGTTTCAGAGTGAACCATGCTCAGCGCTGCAGACCTCTGGAGAAGTACCCGCGGACCAAGGAGCCCGAGGGGGAGGGCAGGGCGAAGGAGAGGCGCTCGTCTCTGCACACACTGCTGTACTCTGTGGAAAACATCTTCTAACATGGACATGTATTTCCTAAATCAATCAATCAATAAAACATAACCGTTGGAAAAGCATTCAGCTATCGAGCTCTCCTACTATTTTTTTATGGGTGTGTGGTGCTGGGGATTGAGCTACACCTCCAGCCCTATTTTATTTTTTATTTGGACACAGGGTCTCAATGAGTTGCAGAGGGCCTCATGAGGTTGCTGAGGCTGGCCTTGAACCTGTGATCCTCCTATCTCAGTCTCCCCAGTACAGGGATTGCAGGTGTGTGCCACCGCGCCCGGCTTCTCCCAACTATCTTACCCTGTCACCCCTCATCTGAACCGCAGCACAGTATGACGTGGGTGGGGAAGGGCACTCCCATGCACCGTGGCCCCCCCGTCTGTCTTCCCGCACTCTCTGCCTGTGCACCTCAGGGGCAGGGCGGCTCTGGGGAAGGAAGACTGAGAAAAGGCACAAGAGAGATTCGATGGGGAGGAGACACTCGGAGAGGGCGGGGCTGCCACTCACCAGTTTCTAACCAGGACCTGTGGCGGCTTGGAAGGGAAGAAGCCTGCTTCTCTGAGGGACTGTTTCTACACAGCCTCCTCCAGCTCCCCCCTAGCAAGGCCCTGCTCCTAATGCCAATGCACTATTTCCTGTTTACTCTCTGCTCAGTTTGGGGCTTCATCTGTGTGTTCTAAGAGCTGTGTTGGTTTCAAACTCTAATTTGAATCCAAAATGTTTCATAACGTGGTTCTGATTAAAATCCAGTGAAAAGCCGGGTGTGGTGGCGCACGCTTGTAATCCTAGTACTTGGGAGGCTGAGACCGGAGGATCGCAGGTTCAGTCAGCCTCAGCTACTTCGTGAGGTCGTCCGCAACTTAGTGAGACCCTGTTTCAAAATAAAGGATAAAAATTAGGGCTGGGGGTGTAGCTTGGAGGTAGAATGCCCCTGGGTTCAATCCTCGGTACTGCAAAAACAAAACAAAACAAAACAAAACAAAACAACCACTAAAAATCATCAGGAGAGCGCCCAGAAAAGGCGACAGAGACCAAATGTGGCCGGAACCAACTCAAGTATTTTTTTTTTTTAACTACTGGGGTTGAACCCAGGGGCAGTCTTCCTCCAAGCTGCACTTCCAGCCCTTTTCATTTTGAAACAGGGTCTCGCTAAGTTGCGGAGGCTGGTCTTGAACCTGCGGTCCTCCTGTCTCAGCCTCCCAAGTACTGGGATTACGGGCGTGTGCCACCACACCTGGCACACTCAAGTCTTAAACCACTGAACACACTTGGAAACTGACTCTTCATCCCCAACATCTCCTGAGTCGGCCGTCAACACTTCATCTTTGCTTCTTCAAGGCATCAGAAGTAGGGGGACCCTGCGTTTGCTCCTGGCCGCTCTCCTGTGCGCCCGGGTTTCCTGGGGCAACTGTCCCCTTCCTCCTTGGCCCGTCTGGGCCTGCAGGCAGACCAGCAACCAGAGAACTGCAGAGACCCCCTCTCCTGCAAGGCGCCCTCCTCCCACAGGGACCTCCCGGGCCAGCCGCAAAACCCTCCAGGGTCAAAATGACGAGTAAGTGCTGGCGTGGTGGCACACGCCTGTAAGCCCGGTTCTTGGGAGGCTGAGACAGGAGGATCGCAGGTTCAACGCCAGCCTCAGCAACTTAGTGAGACCCTCAGCAACTTGGTGAGACCCTGCTTCACAATAAAAAATAAAATCAGGCTGGGGGTATAGCTCAGAGGTAGGACACAGTCTACTTGTGTTTTGGGAGGTATCACGAAAATTTCTAGTACCACACAAAAAACCATAATGAAAGTCGACACTGAGGCAGTGGCGTGGACTCCACGACCTGGCAGCACTGCTGTGAACGCCTGTGCGGCTGACACAGCCACGGGCACCTCCGGCTAGAAACCACCAACGGGGAAGACATCGGATCTGCAGGGTGATGATGCTTTTCAGCACTAACGTGGCATATTCCAACAGAATCAGCTAATTCTGACAACCTTCCCCAGAGGAGAGCATCAGGAGGAAAGGGGCTGTCCTCTCACCTGCACAGGTGCGCTTCATGGGACGGCAGCAAGCAGTTTGGAATGTTTTAACTGTAACTTGTTTAATTTTCACTTTTTATGAGTGCTACATATTGGGAGTTTTCAGGTGGAGATGCCTTGAAAAATGGGTACAGAAAGAAGATCCAGCGAAGGAAAACCAAGAAAGAAAAGGAGCCGGGCGTGGTGGCGCACGCCTGTAATCCCAGTACCTGGGAGGCTGAGACAGGAGGATCACAGGTTAGAGACTTGCCTCAGCAACTCAGTGAGACTCTCAGCAACCAAGCGAGACCCTACTTCAAAACAAAACAAAAAATATATACAACGGGCTGAGGGTGTAGCTCAGAGGTAGTACAGTGTCTTTGGAAATGAGAGAAAAACCTGGGGGTGGCATTCTCTGAAAGTCCAAGAAACACAAGTGAACAGATGTCAGAACAAAAGGACAACTTAAACCAGGAGAAGTAGTGCATGCCTGCAATCCCAGTACTTGGGAGGCTGAGACAGGAGGATCGCAGGTTTGAGGACAGCCTCAGCATAGTGAGACTCATCAACCTAGTGAGACCCTGTTTCAAAATAAAAACAAAAAATAGGGCTGGGGGTATAGCTTGGAGGTAGAATGCCCCTGGGTTTGATCCCCAGTACTGAAAATAAATAAATAAAATCGGGCTGGGGGTGTAGCCCAGAGGTAGAAGGCCCCTGGGTTCAATCCCCGCACCACACACACACAAAGGCCGTACAGGGAAGGTGTTTCTCATGAGATCGCAGTGAGTGTCATTCCCTCTCCTGCCACCTCTCAGGCTCTACCTGGAAGCGCTCTGTCTTCGTGCTCCTCGTGCAGAGGAACACCCTTGTTTTCTGGCAAATGCTTCTTGGTGATGGGCAAGGACATCAACCGAATGTGCTGGATGAGAGAGCGCCAGGTGTGAGCTCCAGAAAGCACCGGTTCAGGTGCTAATGGGCTGAAAGGTTGAATCACAAAGTAGGCAGTGAGCAAGATTAATCCTAGAGTTAGGAAGACCTACAAGGAAAGATCAAGAAAGCGATTAGTAATTGTCCAACAAACAAAAACCTTAATACAAAGAGAAAAAACACACCCCAGGCCTCTTCTGCTATCTGTAATGTGCCTTACGAGCTCATCTGCTTTCAGAGCAAGCTGTTTACTCTCACACAGGCGGGCACGTGAAGGTTGAGAACAGCAGGGACCGGAGGCCCGCTGAGCTCCTGCCATATAACTGGGGCCATGTCCGCATCTTTCTACCTCTGAGCTACACTCCCAGCCCTTTTTATGTTCTGTTTGGAAACAGAGTCTCTCTAAGTTGCTGAGGCTGTCCTTGAACCTGTGATCCTCCTGCCTCAGCCTCCCATGTACTGGGATTTACAGGCATGCGCCACCACACCTGGCTCATGTTCACTATTAAAAATACAAATGGTAGCCGGGCGTGGTGGCACACGCTTGTAATCCCAGTACTTTGGGAGGCGGAGACCGGAGGATCCGGGTTCGCAGCCAGCCTCAGCTCTTTCTCTCCCTCTCTCTCTCCTTAGTGAGGCCCTTCACAACTTCGTGAGACCTGGTTTCAAAATAAAGTATAAAAAATAGGGCCGGGGATGTAGCGCGGAGGTAGAAAGCCCCTGCGTTCAATCCCCGGTACCGCAAAAACAAACAAACAAACAAACAAACAAAAAACAAAAAACCACAGCTTTCATCTACGACATAGTCAAATTTTCTAAAAATACATGAAAACAAGAACAAAGGCCAATTTACACACACGAAAGCCAACCGGTAGCCGGACTCAGTCAACAGTAGTATTGGGATGAGGCGGAAGAGTCTAAGTGACTTCCACACAACACGTTTACTTTATACACGGCTACACGGCTATGAGGAGCTGGTACTGGGCCGGCTAGACTCAGTCAGCAGTAGTACTGGGACGAGGCAGAAGAGTCTAAGTGACTTGTACACAACACGTTTACCTTATACACGGCAATGAGGAGCGGGTACTGGGGCGGGCCCCTCTGAGGCTCATTCTTTTCCAGCAGCTGTCTGATAAACTTTTCGATGGCCTTCTCTGACATGCCACACTGATGGCCTGTCTGTCGCACGAGATCCACCGTCTCTGAAAGTTTGTCATAAATGCTGAGCTCGTGAGCAGCAAGATCCATGTCTTCCAATACAAAGTCCCTGTGAGAGAAACAAACAGGAAAATAAAGGCACTTTCTTTAAAGTACTTCCTCCTTCAAAACAGTGGTTCTTGACCCACTGAGAGAAAACACCAGTTTTGTGTTTTTCCCAATTCACTACAAATACTTAAAGCACGAGTGCTGGATGTGGTGGCTTGGGAGACTGAGACAGGAGGATCGCAGGTTTGAGGCCAGCCTCAGCAACTTAGCAAGACTCTCAAAAACCTAGCGAGACCCTGTTAATAAACAAAATATAAAAAGGGCTGGGGATCCAGCTCAGGGGTAGAGTGCCCCTGGGTTCAATCCCCAGCACCAAACACAGACAAATGAACAAAACCCCACGAGTATGTGAGACCACGTCAAGCTGTTATATGTACAATTTTCATGTTGTAAGTCTACTTCTGTTTGTTTTTGGAGAGGGGGGCTTGCTGTGTTGCCTAGGCTAGTTTCCTGGGCTCAAGTGATCCTCCTGCCTCAGCCTCCTGAGTAGTTGGGACTACAGGCATGTGCCACTGCGCCTGGCTTATCTGCCCGTTTTCCAGTGTCACTTGGCTGTAGGCAGGCAACGGCTCACACGCCAGCACCGGCTCTCCACGTCTCGAGGAGCCCGGGTCTGGAGCATAGGATGGCCTCGGTGGGCTCTGAAGCACAATGACGCCCAATGAGACTCGGAAACATCCCGGGAGAGCTGCTCCAGGCCCTTTACCAAAATAAAAACACGCAGAACATGCACCACGATGCTGACGGGGTATTTCTTTGGGACTAGGCCAGCAGAGCTGAGGACCAAAGGGAGAACAAGGGCTCACTGCTGGTCCACACGCGCT
This sequence comes from Glis glis, assembly GCA_004027185.1. NCBI lineage: Eukaryota > Metazoa > Chordata > Mammalia > Rodentia > Gliridae > Glis > Glis glis. The sequence continues at coordinate 11,285 of PVJS01011119.1, read as the reverse complement.
TCAGACGACAGAGGGCGCTTTACTTGTATTTTATTTACTTAAAGGACTTCAGATCTACACTAATGTCAACATTCAGCTTGTGGGGCGGGGCTCCGCTCGAGATGGAGTGCTGGCCTGGCCGAGGCCGGGTTCCATCCCCAGCACTAGGAAGCCAGGTTATCTCAAAGCAGATGGTCTCGTGGTGGACACACAATAAAAAGCGAAACTCAAGCGCCACGCCGAGCTCCTCCGCCTGGCCCCGGGCTGCTGAAACACCCTCCTCCAGAGAGGAGCAGCGCGCAGGCCCACGCTTTCTTTACCAGGGCTTTTTTTTCTTAATGCAGAAGATTTTCTTATTTCACATACTTCATTCATCAAGTGCTTCTAACCCCCAAAGGCACTGACATGGTGACATGGGCACATGTGTTCTTCAGTAAGAAGATGAGCCCTGAACGCTGCTACCAGCACACAGCAGCATCCCTCTTTCAGCACGGCGCCTCACAATCACTCCTCTGCCCTTGCTCCAATGGTGTGTGTGTGTGTGTGTGTGTGTGTGTGTGTGTGTGAGAGAGAGAGAGAGAGAGAGAGAGAGAGAGAGAGAGAGACTGGGGATGGAACCCATGGAGCACCCAGAGCTCACACATGAAGTCTAGATCACAGGCCTGTTGACCCACCACTAGCAGAATAAGTCTGATTTAACTACTGTGGGTAAGGATGAGCGTTTTATTTTTTTTTTTTTGTGGTACTGGGGATTGAACCCAGGGGCCTTCTACCTCTGAGCTACACCCCCAGCCCTATTTTATTCTTTATTTGGAAACAGGGTCTCACTCAGTTGCAGAGGGCCTCACTAAATAGCTGAGGCTGGCTGCGAACCTGCGATCCTCCTGTCTCAGCCTCCCAAGTACTGGGATTACAACTGTGCGGCTAGGATGAGTGTTTATTAAAAGCTCTCCAAGTGATTCTTTTTTTTTTTTTTTTTTTTTT
>PVJS01011119.1:0-10222 GCA_004027185.1 Glis glis | reverse complement strand
ACAAGCGTGCGCCACCACGCCCGGCTTCCGTCCCTATTTTTTATACTTTATTTTGAAACCGGGTCTCATGAAGTTGCAGAGGGCCTCACTAAGTAGCTGAGGCTGGCCACGAACCTGGATCCTCCAGTCTCTGCCTCCCAAGTACTGGGATTACAAGCGTGCGCCACCATGCCCCGCCTCTCCAAGTGATTCTAATGTGCAGACTAAGTTAAGACCTAAAGAACTAGCTGGGTGTGATGCGACATGCCTGTAATCCTCGTACTTGAGTACTTGGGAGGTTGAGAGAGAGGACTGCAGGTTAAAGGCCAACCTCAGCAACTTGAGAACCTCCATAAGTTAGTGAAACCATGTTTTAAAATAAGAAATAAGCCAGGCATGGTGGCGCACGCTTGTAATCCCAGTACTTGAGAGGCTGAGACAGGAGGATCAGGGTTCGCGGCCAACCTCAGCTACTTAGTGAGGCCCTCCGCAACTTTGTGAGACCTGGTTTCAAAATAAAGTATAAAAAAATCGGGCCGGGGGTGTAGCTCGGAGGTAGAATGCCTCTGGGTTCAATCCCTAATACCGTAAAAAAAAAAAAAAAAGAAAGAAATAATAAGCCAGGCATGGTGGCGCACACTTGTAATCCCAGTATTGAGGAGGCTGAGAGAGGAGGATCGCAGGTTCGCGGCCAGCCTCAGCTACTTAGTAAGGGTCTCGGCAACTTAGCAAGACCCTTTTCAAAATAAAGAATAAAATCGGGCTGGGGGTGTAGCTCGGAGGTAGAATGCTCCTGGGTTCAATCCCCAGTGTCACACACACACAAAGCCCCCAAACAGAAGCAACCCATAGTTCATGAGCTGATGAATGGATAAGCAAAATGAGGTCTCTCCTTATAATGGAATATTATTGGACAAAGAAAAGGGTGAAGTACTGCCGCACACTCCCACACAGACGAACCTGAACACGTTACGCGGAGCGAAGAAGAAAATCACAGAAGACCACATATTACGACTGCACTTATGCGAGAAATCCAGAGTAGACAGGTCTATGGAGATAGACTAACAGCTGCCTAGAGAACGGGACGCACGGGGAAGAGTCAGAAGGTTTCTTCCTGCAAAGAACAAAAATGCTCTCGACTTAGAGTGATGGCCACATAACTTTGCAAATACAGGAAGTCAGCGAACTGTACATTTGAAATGGGTAAATTTTATGGCATATAAATTATACCTCCATTAATCTCAATGTTTTAAAAACATGTACTTAATAGAATTGGAATGTATTCCTATTGTGGCATTTACTATACTACACTGACTATGTTCCGTCCAGCCCGAGGCTCTAAGGTCCACGAGAGCAGGAAACAGCTGACATTTTCTTACTAAGGTACGGTGTCTGGCATATAACAGGTATTTGCAGATACTAGTTGACAGAGAAATGGCAAACTGGGCAGGGGGTAGTGAAACTCATACTATAAAAGGATTCTTTTAGAGATCCATCTAGAAGAGGGTCTTTCCACTAGAGCCTCGTAATGCCTATGCTTAGAACCGTAATTTACTTGCAACTCTTTGTATACGGGAGGCAGAACAATCACTTCAGGTAGTCCAGTTCAAATGTCCTTGTTTCCAGGTTGGGAAAGCGTTTTATCTGAGCGCATCCAATCAGCTGTCACCTGAGCCTCATCTGGACCTCGCCCTCCTCTCACTAAGTGATCTTGATTAGCAGCCAGGAAGGCGGACAGCAAGCAGCAGGAGCCATGTTAACAAAACAACCCAAAGAGAAACTGACATACAACAGCTCCAGCCAGGCGTGGTGGCGCACGCTTGTGATCCCGGTACTTGGGAGACTGAGACAGGAGGATTGCAGGTTCGCAGCCAGCCTCAGCTACTTAGTGAGGCCCTCTGCAACTGAGTGAGACCCTGTTTCAAAATAAAGAATAAAAAAAATAGGGATGGAATGCCTCTGGGTTCAATCCCCAGTACCACACACACACACAAAAAAAAGATACAGCAGCTCCAACTAAGTCAGGAGATCTCAGGAGATGAGGTTAGAGCTGACTTTTATTTTCTTTATGTTTTTTAATATTTTCTAAATTTTTCTTGTGTTAATTCTGCAATTAAAAAAATCCCACCACTCCACTTAGGGAACATCACTGGGCACAAAGGAGTCGACGAGCAGCAGTGGAGCCCACGGCGCTGCTGGCACTAGACACCTTCAGGAAGAGAGAAGTCAGAACTCACTACAACACAGTTCATGTCTTGGTTCTGTGACCAGTGATTTGAGAGAGAGCGTTTTCCTGTCTGAACCGGAGACCTTTTTTTCTGCAGAGCTGGGGAGGGAGCGCAGGGCCTCACACGTCCGGCAAGTGCGCTTCCACTGAGCCACAGCCCAGCCCCAACTGGAGGTAGCTTTGACTTCATACACAGAAACACTACTGGCACCCAGGTGGGTGTCACTGAACAACAGAAAAACCTTGGCCCTTAAAAACCCTACACACAAGATGCCAGCGAGGCGCCAAGCAGGAGGAACTGCGTGGAGTCAGCTGCGCCTGAGGGCCACGCGTTCACCTCCAGAAGAAGGTCCAACCTGGAGAAGCGAGTTTCGCCACGGAGGGACACTCAGAGTGAGCGCGACTCTAACAGTGCCTCAAACCTGCAAGCGCACAGGCAGGGTCACTAGCAGCTAGGAGATTCAAGGTAGCACGCACCAGTAATCCCCCAAAACCACGGGGAATCCACTTCAAGACCCCAGTGGATGCCTGAAACCATGCAGAGCACCGACCCTATATACACCATGCTTTTCCTATATGTACACACCTCTGATGGTTTATAAATTAAGCACAGTAAGACATTAACAACAATAACTAATAAAATAGGAAAACTAATAATATACTATAATAAAAGTTTCGTGATTACTATTTTTTTTTTTTTGCTCAAACCTGCAATCCTCCTGCCTCAAGGGTACACACCTGTAACCCCACTACCTGGGGGCTGAGGCAGGAGGATTGCAGGTTTGAGGCCAGCATGTGATAACTTAGTGAGACCATTTCAAAATAAAAAATAAAACAGGGTTGGGTGTGTAGCTCAGAGATAAAATGCCCCTGGGTTCAATCCCCAGTACCACATACAAGCACCAAAAATAAAAAAAAAAAAAGTAATCCAAGATAAAGGGGCTGGGGATGTGGTCAGTGGTGGAGTACCTAGCATGTGCGAGGCCCTAGGTTCAATCCCCAGCACAGAGAAAGAAAGTCCAAAATTCAACCAGTGACCACATACGGCATTTGGTTACTGTGCCTCTGATTTACTTAATCTAGAACAAGTCCCCACTTTTTTGTGTGCGGTCCTGGGGATGGAACCCAGGGGCATTCTACCTTCAAGCTACATCCCCAGCCCTATTTTACTTTTTTTTTTGAAACAGGGTCTTGCTAAGGCTGGCCTTGAAACCTGTGATCCACCTATCTCAGCCTCTCAAGTACTGGGATGACAGGTGTGCACCACCACGCCCAGCTCACTTTTTTTTTTATGACATTGACATATCTGAAGAAGTTGCCACACTTTAGAACTTACCTCTATCTTCTCCCATCCTTACCTTTTCCAGTTCCCTCTATTAAAAAATAATAACCCTTCCCCTCTCGATTTCCAGCCCGCCCTCCCTCCCGCCGCCTGCCAGCTCCCTGGGGTGGAGGGCACCTCACCTACTTTACCGCCTCAGGTCGCTGGCTGTTTACTAACCCCCTGAAATCACAGCTCTGCTTCCCCCACTCGACCCACACTGCTCGAAGGCCGACGGCTGCCTAAAGGCCAAGTCCAAAGCACATTGGTCAATTATTGCCTTCTCTGACCTCTCTACCCATTTTCTCCTTCCTGTGCGCTCAAACCTTGGCACAAAGTTCTTGTTCTCTTGCCAGAGGCTGGCAGGGGCACCCCTTGTCCTTGACCTTCTTCTCAATGGCTCCATGACTTTAAACAGCAGCTATTAATGATCCCCAAATCTCTCCTCCAGTTTAGAATCCCGCCAGAGCCCAAGACCCATTCATTTATTCAACTACCCACCAGACACCCTGGCCCAAAGTTCCCTATTTGTAATACAGCCACAACTGAACTTACGATTTTCCCCCTTCGATGACCCTTTCCTTGTCCTTCAAATTAAAAAACTCTCCTCTTTCCGTCTCATTTCCACCAACGAAGCCGTCACTACAATCCTCTTGACTCAACCCCCTTGTAACGCTCACGTTCATTACCTCCTCTCTAGCGTGACATTAATGGCAGTCAATGCCTTCAACCTCTCTCCTGTGGACCAGCAAAAAGATAATCTCTAGAGTTCCACCCTCTACCCTGTCCACAAGTTTTTTTTTTTTTTTTTTGCAGTACTGGGGATTGAACCCAGGGGCGTTCTACCTCCGAGCTACACCCCCAGCCCTCTTTTTTATACTTTATTTTGAAACTGGGTCTCACGAAGTTGCAGAGGCCTCACTAAGTAGCTGAGGCTGGCCGCGAATCTGGATCCTCCAGTATCCGCCTCCCAAGTACTGGGATTACAAGCGTGTGCCACCACGCCCAGCTCACAAGTTATTTTTCTGAAACACATATCGGTTCACGTCAAATACCTTCCAGGATCCCCATCCTCTGCTGGGGCACGGTTTGCCACGCTGGTTAAGGACACAGGCACTTAAGTTGGAAGAAGGTGGATGCAAACGCTCCATCTTTCTGCATCCTATCCAGCCATGGGACACCAGTCATCCTCTCTAAGCCTTCAAGCTTTCATTTATAAAATGGGAATTATAGCCGGGCGTGGTGGCGCACGCTTGTAATCCCAATACTTTGGGAGGCGGAGACCGGAGGATCCGGGTTCGCGGCCAACCTCAGCGCGCATGTGCGCGCACGTGATCTATCTCTCTCTCTCCTCTCTCTCTCTTTCTACCTAGTGAGGCCCTCCGCAACTTCGTGAGACCCGGTTTAAAAAATAAAGCATAAAAAAATAGGGCCAGGGGTGTAGCGAGGAGGTAGAACGCCCCTGCGTTCAATCCCCGGTACCGCAAAAAAAATAAATAAAAAAAATAAAATAAAATGGGAATTATATCTACCCATAATGTTAAGAGGATTATAGTAACTTCTTTCTCTCTCTTTCCCTCCCTCCCTTCCTTCCTTTTCTTTTTGGCGTTGTCCATTGAACCCAGAGGCATTCTACCCCTGTGCTACACCACCAGCCCTTTTTATTTTGAAACGGGGTCACACTAAGTTGCTGAGAGTCTTGCCACATTGCTGAAGCTGTCCTGAACCTGTGATCCTCCTGTCTCAGTCTCACAAGTACTGGGATTATGGGCATGCGCCACCACACTTGGCAAGAAGATTACTTATTTATTTATTTTTGTGGTACTGGGGATTGAACCCAGGGGCATTCTACCTCTGAGCTACACCCCAGCCCTATTTTTAATTCTTTATTTTGAAACAGGGTCTCACCAAGTTGCGGAGGGCCTCACTAACTAGCTGAGGCTGGCCGCAAACCGGGATCCTCTGATCTCATCTCAGCCTACCAAGTACTGGGATTAAAAGTGTGCACCATCACACCAGGCTAGGCAAAAGGATTATAAAATTATACATAGAGAACCGGGCATGGTGATGCACGTTAGTAATCCCAGTACTTGGGAGGCTGAGACCGGAGGATCCGGGTTCACAGCCCGCCTCAGGTACTTAGTGAGGCCCTCCGCAACTTCGTGAGACCCTGTTTCAAAATAAAGAACAAAAAATAGGGCTGGGAGTGTAGCTCAGAGGTAGAATGCCCCTGGGTTCAATCCCCAGTACCTCAAAAAAAAAAAAATGATACATAGAAAACATTTGTTCCACCATCCAGACAAATTACTCAACAATAATCATTAAGAAGTAAAGTCCAACGTACTTACCACAGACCCTTACGATCTGGTCTCTGCCAACCTGTTAGGACTCATCTCCTGTGAGTCCTCCCTCATATCCTGCACTGTCCCGCTGTCTCACCTCTTGTTTTCCTAAACACAGTTGCCTAGGAAGCCCCGCCCCCTCTCCAGTGCTTGCTCCAATAAGTGAATGAACTCTTTTAAGACTTTAGCCTCCATTTTGCCCTTTGAGCTTCATACAACTCTATCATTTCGTATTACACCTATTTCCTTGTCCACCTCCCATGCTAAATTGTGAGTTCCTTGAAAGCAGAGATAAATGGAGCGCACACACACACACACACACACACACACAGAGTAGACGTGGAAATTCACCTCAGAGACTGGAACCTGATCATTATTGAATACATTTATGGGAAGGGCCTAAAGTGAACTTTCTGTTCCCAAACTGACTGTAAGTAGTGGTTTATTCATTTTACTTTTTATTCTTTTTTAGAAACGCCATTGGCCTGATGAGGGTTTCGGTGAGCAGATTAGAAATGTAGCACTTGGACCTTCTTTTTGAGTTGTAAAGTAGCTGTGGAGGAAGAGGGATTCAAACTGGGTCTTGAAAAATGTTTCCGTCCAAGGCAGGAAAGGCCTGACAGGGCAAACAGGGTCTCTTTCTGGTATACAAGTTGGGCTATGTGAACTTTTACTCAAAACTGCTAGACAGCAAAGTGGGACTGAATATTTTTTTACAGCATGTTGTTCTTTAGAAGGAAATTGTGCCAATTCAAGTTCGAATAAATCAATCTATTAAGGGAGAGATGTCTGCAGAACATTCCATCCTGGGAGCTACGAAATGAGCCATCGCAAATGTCAGAATACTAGACGTAAGCCGGGCGTGGTGGCACATGCTTGTAATCCCAGTACATGGGAGGCTGAGATCAGAGGATCCAGGTTTGCGGCCAGCCTCAGCTACTTAGTGAGGCCCTCTGCAACTTAGTGAGACCCTGTTTAAAAATAAAGAATAAAAAATAGGGCTGGGGGGTGTAGCCCGGAGGTAGAATGCCCCTGGGTTCAATCTCTGGTACCGCCAAAAAAAAAAAAAAAAAAAGAATACTAGATGTATGGGAGTAGTCTCTATTGTAAGACGATTGGTACCAATCGTCTGGTATATATACTGGTACCAATATAAATATTCTGGAACACCAAGGCTATGTGGGCTCTTAGACCAGAAAAACTGTGGCCTGAGGAGTTAAGTCTCAAACTCCTACAGAACACAAGGCAGGTCAATTTCCTCGTACTAAAAGGCAACGACAAACTGCTGGCAGACTCGTGTGCATACACCAACACATACTCTTCTCACGCCACGTTCATCACATAAGAAGCGCACACGCATTTTTAAAAAGAGTGTGTTCCAGCCCGGTGTGATGGCGCACGCCTGTAATACCAGTATTTGGGAGGCTGAGACAGGAGGATCTCAGGTTCACGGCCAGCCTCAACAATTCAGTGAGACCCTTCTTCAAAATGAAGAACAAAAAATAGGGCTGGGGGTGTAGCTCGGAGGTAGAATGCCCCTGGGTTCAATCCCTAGTACCCCACATACACAGACACAAATGGGCCAGGCGTGGGGGCGCACGCTTGCAATCCCAGCACTTGGGAGGCTGAGGGAGGAGGATCGCAGGACCATGGCCAGCCTCAGCTACTTAGTGAGGACCTCCGCAACTAAGTGAGACCCTGTTTCAAAATAAAGAATAAAAAATAGGGCTGGGGGTGTAGCTCCGAGGTAGCATGCCCCAGGTTCAATCCCCAGCACCACCAAATAAATAAATACAGGAGTATTTTCCCTTTAGCAACTATTAGGAAAAGATGCTTCTGCGGGGTCGGGGAATCATCACTCTTGATATTCTAGGTAGATAAAGAAATCCGTCAAGAGGGCAGTGACCGCCGGACTTGGCGCCGCAGGACAAGTCAAGCTCTCGGCGGCGGCGAGTCTCCGCCTCCGGGGAGTCCACCCCGCGGGAGCCGCCGCGGACGCCGTCCGCCAGCACGAGGGGCGCGGGGCGACGCGGCCATGGCGGCCGAGGAGGAGGGCTGGCGGCGCGGCGGCGAGGCTGTGGCGGGCGGCCTCCCCCCTCCCGGCCTCGGGCCCCAGGCACTCACATGCGGGCCCGCGCCCCCTCGGGCTCCTCCCGCCTCGGGGACTCCAGCCTCCGGGCGCGGAGGATGGGCCGACCACTTCCCGCTTCCGGGAGCGCGACCCGGAAGCAACTCTCACGCCGCCGCCAGCGAGGTCGCGCGCCCGGCAGAGGCCCCTCGCCCCGAGCTTCCGCCGGGGACAGGGTGCGCAACACCGCGGCGCGCGCGGACTCTCGCGATATCTGGAGGGCGGCTGTTCTTGCGCCCCCTGGCGTCCGGATCTCGGCTGCGCCTCTTTTCTCTGCTACCCTCTTTCCTATCCTGTCCCCCTTTCCTATCCTGTCGCAAACTTCGTAGCTGAACGATCTGTCCAACAAGCATTTACTGAGTCCCCTACTGCTCTCCAGGCAGTGTGTAAGGCATTAAGAGATGATGGGAGAGTGCTTGGGAGGCTGAGACAGGAGGATTGCAGGTTGGAGGTCAGCCTCAGCAACCCTGTTTCAAAATAAAATAGGGCTGGGGTATATAGCTCAGAGGTAGAACCTCCCTGGGTTCAATATCCAGTACTACATAAATAAGTAAATAAATAAAATAAAATGGGGCTGGGGGTATAGGTCAGAGTTCCTACTCTTAGGGAAAGAAGCAAACAAGTCACTCAAATTTACACTCGGCCCACTCGTTTCTATTTGACAGCTTACTCTGCGCCAGGCATTACTGGGCACTCTACGTGCACGGAATGCTTCACCACCCTGTGGCCCCACGACACTTCCGCTCATACAAGCCAAACAGAGGTGCAGGGAGAGGTTAACGCTCTAGACTGGTGTCATGGAAGGGAGAGGTGGGGTCGGAATCAGAGCCCAGACTCTTCATCCTGCCCTATCTGTACTGCCAAAGCTCTGAACTGCCTTCTACAAGAGATCTGCAAACAAAATACTACTGGGTTCAGGCTATTAATGCTACAGCCACAAAGGCAGTATGAGAGGGATACAGGGAGCCAGGCGTGGCGGTGCGCGCCTGTAACCCCAAGACTTGGGAGGCTGAAACAGGAGGATCGCAGCTTCAAGGACAACCTCAGCAGCTTAGCAAGACTCTCGGCAACCTAGTAAGATCCTGTTTCAGAACAAATAAAAAATAAATAAAAAGGGCTGGGGTGGAGCCAGGCGTGGTGGTGCACGCTCGTAATCCCAACACTTGGGAGGCTGAGACAGGAGGATGACAGGTTCTCGACCAGCCTCAGCTATTTGTGAGGCCCTCTGCAACTTAGGGAGACCCTGTTTCAAAAATAAATAATAAAATAGGGCTGGGGGTGTATCTCGGAGGTAGAATGCCCCTGGGGTCAATCTCCAGTGCCACCAAAAAAAAAAAAAATTTTTTTTTTGAGGCAGTGTCTTACTAAATTGCCCTGGCTGGCCTTGAACTCTCCATCTTTCTGCCTCAGCCTTCCGATTACAGGCATGCACCACCACACCCAGCTGAGCTGACTTTAACTTCGGAGCACCATCTAGCCAGCCCCGGTCATTTGAAGCCTTGTCCTTGCTTTGAGATTTTGGACCTGCCATTCTCCTGTCTCTTACTTTCTTTATCTAGTTATATATTTATAGTGGTGCTGGGGATTGAACCAGGGGCATTCTACCTCTGAGCTACATCCCCAGCCCTATTTTATTTTTTTGTTTTAAAACAGGGTCTCACTAAGTTGCTGAGCGTCTTGCTAAATTGCTGGGACTGGCCTTGAACCTGCGATCCTCCTGTCCCAGCCTCCCAAGTATGGGGGTAACAGGTGTGTGCCACCGCTTGGCCTTATCTTTCATTTTCTCCCTAGACTCCTGGCTTTTGGCGTCTGGAGGCGATGATTCACTGTTTTGCTATGGCTAAACAAGTCATTTGACTGCTGAGTCTCAGTTTTCACATCTGAATAAAAACTGGAATGCCATCTACGGTTTTGCTTTGTGAAGAAGATAAAACTGTGCAAGTGCTGGGTAAATCATACAGCTTTTTACAAAATTTCCCCTTCCATCTCTGCCCAATTATGGGACTAAGAAATTCTTCAAATTGAAGGCGGGCACGGTGGCGCATGCCTGGAATCCCAGTACTTGGGAGGCTGAGACAGGAGGATCACAGGTTCGAGGCCAGCCTTAGCAACTCAGTGAGCCGGTCAGCAATTTAGCAAGACACTGTTTCAAAATAAAAAATTAAATAGGGACGGGAGTGTAGCTTGGAGGTAGAATGCCCCTAGGTTCAATACAAGAAGAAGAG
>PVJS01011118.1:0-46440 GCA_004027185.1 Glis glis | reverse complement strand
AAAAAAAAAAAAAAAAGAAAAGAAAAGAAAAGAAAAGTCTTGTCAGGTTAGTTGTAAGAAATGGTAAGGAAGACTTTGTTCAAGAGGAACTACTGCAGTGAAGCTTTTGCAGTAGGCAAGAAAGATTGGGCTCAGTCTAAATACATACAAGTATGATTTGTAGACAAGGAGCAGGGTCAGTGGATGGAAATTTGCTAAGAGGAAGCATCAGGGATATGGGAAATTCTGGTTCAACTGACTTGATAGAATTCTTGCTTAAGGCAGGCCAGAATGATAAAATATGGAGGGTGTAGGAAAGGAATTAGATCAGATTGAGGGTGAAGGATTTAAGCTGAACCAAACCAGCAGGATTCTTGCTAAAACTGAACTAAATATGACAAGGACAGAGTGCAAGGTCAAAGTCAAATAAAAAAGAGGACTTAGAAGAGTCTGACTCAGGTTTGGTCAAGAGAGAGTCCTTGTTTGCTTCTTTCATCCTGTTGGGACAAGGAGGGCCTTCTCAGAGTTTCTTGGTGTACTCGCCATGTGCTGGTCCTTTATCCTTAGGAGAGGAAGGATGTGCAGGCCATGGCAGAAATGTTAATCTCATTTCAAACAAGCAAGGTAAGATGCTTGGGGAAAAATTGCCATTGCTTCTCCCAGTAGTAAGTAAGCTAGGAACCTTTCTTCCTTGGACAACCTCTTAGCACAGCTTTAGGAATGGCTGGTCTACCATGGGCTGCAGGCAGTGAAATATTCATAAACAGCCCAAGTGTGAAGGTGTAGCTTAATCTGTCCATCTCCCATTTCATGTGGGTTTAAAAGCACATCAGATTCTTGTGCAAGAAAAATTCACTCTTTGCTTTTACTCTTTTCTGCAAAAAATTTAAGGGAGAAAGGAAAGATGTCTTTATATTTCAAGTGCCAGGTATAGGAGTGTGTTTGTAGTTCAGCTGCATTTAGCAACAGAGCCCAGGGAATTATTTTTATTATTGTTTTACTCCAGAATCTAACACTACCATTGCACATTGTTGTCTGGGACAGCCCCCCCCCCACACACACACGTTATATAGTCCAAGAGAGCTGTCACCAACTCTCACTGAGAATCACAGTGTGTGGAAGGCACAGCTTATTGGGTCCAAGAAACAACCATACTTGCTTGAGTGAAATTCAGATGGTCTGGGGTCAGGTGTGGAGATGCTCTGTGTGCTGCCCAAACCATGCTCAGAGATGCTGAAGCCAGGTCCTCAGACAAAGTATGCCTTACTTCATTCTTGCGTTTTTTGTTTGTTTGTTTTTGCCATGCTGGGGAATCAACCCTGGGCCTTGCATGCTAGGTGAGAAGCACTGTACCAGGTAACTACATTCCCAGCCCAATAAGTGTGTCTGTACTTCCTGTTACTTGGGTGTGAATTTATAGCCTTCCTGCCACTTACTACTAATTTACAGGGGAAGCTTTCCTTTTAGTTTACATGTCCCAAAGCTTATCCATAGTAAACTTGACCAAACATTCTAAAGCCTTAACTTTTAATCCTGGAAGGTCTAGGAAGTTTTGTTCTTCTGGGGAACCTGGTGGTAGGTCCTGTTGAGAACTGATATTTTTTTTAACCTTAAATTTAATGTATATTACTAGTGTGGAGACTTGTTTATCCAATTTAGGTCTGTGCCTAAAATATTGCTAATTAATAGTCAAATTAAAATAATTTTATTTGAAATACATCGAGTTTCACAGGTGAGGAATTCATTCATGTATTCATCGGTGCATTTATTCAAGAAATATTAATGAATATAAATGGCAAGCATTTCAGTGATAAGGAAGGGGAAAAAAAGCAAGAAAAGAAAACTAAAGAATCCCAAAAACACAGCCAACAAATTTCATGATCTATTGCAGAGTGCAGGACACAGGCCAAAATATTTAAATAATTTAAAAAAATTTACACAAACTCATGCAAAATTGTTGCTGAGCAGATGTTACAAAGTAGGGCACTTAGTGCTTAGTCTAGAAGAAAAGGAAAAACTAATTACTCATCTGCAATCTATAAACTGGTAGATGTTAGGTAGCATAAGAAGGGAAGAGAAAGAACCCAGGCAGAGGACAGAGAAGGTTGAAAAGCATCAGTTTACTCTCAATACTGAGACACAGTCTCAAAGTGACTGGAGCAAATACAGCCAGACTCTGAAAAGGAGTGTAGGAAATCCTATTGGGGTAGGACATTCAGGCCACTAAAGACATGTTGTTGTTGTTGTTGTTGTTATTTTTGTTTTGTTTCATTTCATCCCAAGGTCTATGAGCATTGCTGAGGCTTTTAAGCCCAGAGCTGGGGTTGAGGTTTGGGGATATAATCATGTTAGTGTTTTGAAAATGACCATCTGCTGTATGGATGATAAAAGTTGAAGAAAGGCCAGAGTAGATAAAGTTAAAACAATTAGGAAATGTCACAGTAGTTTAGAAGAGAGAAGGTGGTGTTTTGTAACTAGGAGGTACAGATAAAATAAAGAGGGAGCCGGGCGTGGTGGCGCACGCTTGTAATCCCAGTACTTTGGGAGGCGGAGACCGGAGGATCCGGGTTCGCGGCCAGCCTCAGCACGCGCACGCGCGCGTGCGATCTCTCTCTCTCTCTGTCTACCCCTGTCTCTCTCTCTGTCTCTCTCTCCCCCTCTCCCTGTCTTTCTCTCCCTCTCTACTTAGTGAGGCCCTCCACAACTTCATGAGACCCGGTTTCAAAATAAAGTATAAAAAAAAATAGGGCTGGGGCGTAGCGCGGAGGTAGAACGCCCCTGCGTTCAATCCCCGGTACCGAAAAAAAAAAAACATAAACACAAATTTTATTCTAATTATAAAAATAGCACATTCTTGATAAAAGGTTGGAAAAGTTTTAGAAGTGAAAGACTAAGTTCAGAGTCATCAGATTTAACCTTCTTGGGTGTCTATAGCAATTACCTGGGTGGACAGACACTGGGGGTTGACATATGCTAAAAGGTCAAAGTGCCCTTCATCCCTCCGGTCAGCGTCCCTGCCTTCCCAGGCCTGACTGGCACACTGCCGAACCATTCCACATTCCCACCAACAGTGCACAGAGGTCGAGCGGCCCACATTCTTGCCCACACTTGCTATTCTTTGTTTCCTTTTGTAATAATAGGCATCTTACTAAATAGACAGATCTCACTGTGATTTTGATTTGCAGTTCCCTCGTCATTAGTGATGTTGAGTTGATGTTACCTCCTGTACATGTTTGGCCTGCTTTCTCTTTGCAAATCAACTCGTTTTCTCCTATGTGCATATGCTTTTTTTTTTCTCTGAATTTATCAATGCTGGTGGTCAACATTATAATATCACTGTTACTGTCATCATCTTGATATACTGACATAGTTAAAATGACACGAGTATTTTATTTTATTTTATTTTGCGGTCCCAGGGATGGAACCCAGGGGCATTCTAGCTCTGAGCTACACCCCCGGCCCTATTTTTTATCCTTTATTTTGAAACCAGGTCTCACTAAGTTGCGGAGGGCCTCACTAAGTAGCTGAGGCTGGCCACGAACCCGAATGCTCCAGTCTCCGCCTCCCATGTACTGGGATTACAAGCGTGCGCCACCACGCCTGGCTGAGTATTTTATTTTAAACAGTAACAATGTCACTGTTTACATGTAAAGTTGAAAAAAATTATGTTTTTCTCATTTTAAAATAATTTGGCTCTTTAACTTCTTGCAACTTTTCTTTGCAATCTTTTTTGTTAATCATTTTTATTAATGTTGAAGTATGTTTACATATCCCAAGTGTTTGTTTGCCATTTCAAAATGTTTCAGTCTCTCTACAGAGTCATTTTCAATGTCTAATCTGCATGCATTGATTGCTTTATGTAAGTTTGATTTCTTTTCCTTACTCTTTGTTTTTATTCCCCAAATAAATTTTCACCAAAACATTATTTCACTGTTTAAGAATTATATCTGGTTGTTTTGATTTTTATCATTCATACTTTTATGTTCTTTTTTATGTTTTGCATATAGTTATTTTCCACTTTTTGTGGTTTATAGGTATTCATATTTCCAATATGAGGGAGACATTAGTATTTTATATATATGTATATATATTTTATGATGATAATTATCTTAATAGAAAAATAAGCATGCACAAAAGTAACAATAAAAGAGCAAAAATACATTCTTGATTCTTCAAGAGTATAAGCTAAAATAAAATATGCTCACTTCATAAATTAAAAATTAAAAAGAATGTTAATGTGAAATGTTGTTTTGAATGTACACCAACTTGTTAAATACAGATTAATCTGGCAAATTCTTTTTGGATGAAAACACAACAATATATATAAAGGCTTTTAAAATGTGAAAACTTTGACAAATTCATTACAGTTTTAAGAATTTCCTATGAAAACATAATAATGAATTATGAAATGATATATGTACAAATGTGTTAAACATACACTTGTTCATAATGTTGAAAGAATTAAAACAGTGTTAATATAGATATTTGAGAAATTATACACTGCATGATGTATTCATACAATGAAATATATACAACTATTGACAACGAGGATGTGTACTTTTCTTTCCTCTTTCAGTGTTGGAATTGAACCCTGTCTTGCACATTCCAGGCAAGTGCTCTACCACTGAGCCCTGCTGCGTGCTTTTAATCAACCTGGAAAGCACCCTGTTATTTTCTTTAGGAAAAAAAAAGGGCATAGAATATCATTTACAATTAAATCCCATAAGCGTGTATACGCATCTGAAAGTATGTATGTGTAAATTTTAATAATGCTTATTGATGAGTAGTAGTACTTTAGATGATTTTCGTTTCATCCTATTTCCTTCTAGATTATCTTTATTTCCTAATTTTTTTTTCAGTACCGGGGATTGAATCCAGGGGCGTTCTACCTCCGTGCTACACCCCCGGCCCTATTTTTATACTTTATTTTGAAACCGGGTCTCAGGAAGTTGCGGAGGGCCTCACTAGGTAAAGAGAGAGAGAGAGAGAGAGAGAGAGACAGGGAGAAAGAGAGCTGAGGTTGGCTGCGAACCCGGATCCTTCGGTCTCCACCTCCCAAAGTACTGGGGTTACAAGTGTGCGCCACCACGCCAGCTCTCCTAAATTTTTATAGTAGTTACACATCAACATGTTTTTTTTTTTTCAGTAGCGGGGATTGAACCCAAAGGTGTTCTATCTCCATGCTACACTCCCAGCCCTATTTTATTCTTTATTTTGAAATGGGGTCATTGAGTTGCTGAGTTAAGTTGCTGAGACTAGCCTTAAGCCTGTGATCCTCCTGTCTCAGCCCCCCAAAAGCTGGGATTATAGACATGTGCAACCATGTCCAGCTCATCAACAGGCTTTTTTTTTATAAGTTATTAATGACTTTAAATGAGTTGACAATTCAGATTTCCTAGTTGTGTGTGTGTGTGTGTGTGTGTGTGTGAGAGAGAGAGAGAGAGAGAGAGAGAGAGAGAGAGAGAGAGAAGAGAGAGAGAAAGGAGTGAAATCCCCTGGTCTGGTTGATTTTTTCTGATTATAGAATGGTATTCTTCACATATTTGATCTGAATATTGTCTTCAGTGCCAATTAAAAGTGCTGATGAACACTTATGAGTTACTTGAGATAACGTCTTGTATCGTGGAAGGGAAATTCTTTGTTGTACACGACCAAGAAGGTGTGTAGCCAGCAGCCTTAAACAGGAGGCTTAATAATGATGGGAGAAGTCATTGCTGCACACCTGCACATCCTGCCCATAAACTATCAGTGGCAAGTATTATTCATTTCTCTGCAAATGCAAACCCCTCATTTATCATTGCTCCATAGAAATGATGTTAAAAACTTAGCACATTTTCATTTTATATCCCCTATTTTTTATGACCATTTCTCCTTTCACTACAGAAAGACTTGTTATATGAGCTGTTGAAATGTTTCTCTGTTTTCTTATCTGCCCGTTTCTCTGCTTTACAGTGCCTGTACACTCTTCATTCATCTTTATTAGATCTGCAAAAGGCTGAAAAAGCCTGTCTGGTGTGAAAGTTCTTGTCAATTATTTAAGGAGGGAAAAAGCTCTCTAAGACTGAAAGGCTTATAGAATTGTTCAGGTTGCTTTTCCTTATGTGTTGAGCCAATATTTGCTGCCCAACCCCAACAACTCGAGAAGGCTCAGATTTTCTTGAAAACCTCATAAATCATAGCACCTAAGCTTCTTCCCTAATTACACACATTGAAACCTGAAGGAAAGAAGAGATCTCCAGTAGTTATGGGGTGTGACTGGTGGTATGCACAGACAGGAATGTAATGACACATTTTCAAAGTTGGCCTGATTCATAATTAGAGTGATCTCAGCAGATTCAATGCCTGGGAAGGCTGTTACAAAAAATTATAGGCCAATTGTTCATAAACTTGAATAAAAGTTTTCTAAAGAAAATATTTGCAAATCAAATCTAGCATGATTTTGAAAAGAACATCACACTAAATTGTTTCTTCCAGGAAGGAACACTAGCTTAAAATTTTAAAAATTAATCATAACATTTCTTATAGTAACAAAACAAAATAGTAAGCATGTGATCATCACAGAATCTATTCATTATGAAAACTCTTAAGTAAGCGAGGAATAGAAGAGCAATTCCTTGCTATAATAAGGAGTAATTTAATTAAAACACAGTGAAAGCTTTTCTTTTGCTATCACAACTTCCATCAACCATGCAGTGCAGTTCCTTGCTAATGTCCTAAAGTAGGAAAAAAATGGTAAAGGACACAAAAGGGAGAAATAAGGTTTCTGTTTTTTGTTTTTTTTTTTTTGCAGATAACATGAATTGGAATAAATAAAATTCAACAGAATCTACAGTTAGGACTTAAGACTTATTAAGTGAATTCACAAGGTAGCTGGATAAAAGGTCAACAAAATAAATAAATTTTCTTTCATTTTTCTAGCAATCAACAAATAAAACATGAAATTTAAGAAATGGTGCCACTTAAAGAGCATTAAAAATACTTGGGGAAAATGCCAACAAAAACAATTATTCCTTTTTCTGAAGATTGCATTTGCAGTACAAATTTATGACAAAGGGCTATTATCCAAAATACACGTAAAATGCATGCAAATTAGTTTAGAAAATAGCCAGCCAAACTGAGAAAAAAGGCAAAAGATTTACAGGCACCTCACAAATGAGGCTATCAAAACGTCTGATAAACGGATAAAGTGTCTGAAAGGCACACAACCTCATCGGTTATCCTAGAAATACAAGTTAAGACCACAATGACATAATATCTAAAACAAAATTATTAACATTAACACCACATATGAGTAACACCACATATGGGGACCATTAGTAATTTTCAATCCTTCAGAAACTGCTTGACAATATATATATAAAAAGGCTGAAACTATACCCATCTCATGACTCAGCATTTCTACTCCTAAAGTATATATAAAAATAATGTGAACATATATTTACCAAATACATGTACGATTGTGCCGGTATTGAAAAATTGCTCCGGTATTAATTTCCAATAAAATGTAAAAGGCAGTCACTCAGGCAGGAGGAGGCGGCAGCTTTGCCTGTTACTTCAGAGCTCCCCCTTCTCTCTCTGCCCTTTGTTCTAATGATTAACCCATAGTAAGAATGTAAAGACAATTGAAGCCTCCAGACTTAGAAGCACTAGAGACTTGGGAGCCTTAGGAGCACCATAGAGGCAGTTCAGGCCTTTAGCCCTAAGATCACAGTGACTCTGCCTAGCGCATTTTAATGCTGTAAAGATAGCAAGAGCCTTATACCTTGCTCTTACAGAAAACACACAGCTGCTCTGGCTACAACTAGTGCCTCTGTTTACCTCCTATTTTTTGTGACTCGGCCTCAGTATGAGAAAGTAAACTCCATGGGTAACTTCAAAGCACCCATAGTTAATGGGCAACCCATAGAGCCCAATATAATGGAGGTAAAAACAAGGTAGATTATTGACCCCTGCACTTAGTAAGTGCACTGTCTGAGACTAGAAAACACCACCTGCCTAAGAAATAAGTTACTAGCCTGTTGCATTGGTAATGCTGATAAGAACATACTAATGTGAGAACTGTATTTAAGGGGCTGGAGTCCAAAGAAGGGGCAGAGTTCCATTTTCGGGCTCTCCAGCGTACATGCTACTTTTCTTCCCTTCCCTTTCTATTTCTTGCTTTATAATTTGTAATAAAATTTTGTTTAAGCTGCAACCCAGCTGCCTGTTCATTTTAATTCCCCACTCAGAAAATCTTATCTGAATTGAGGGAAAGAGCCCACAGCTTCACTTCTACCGTAACACAATGATGCTTTTAGGGACACTATCTGCACTAACAAAAAATAGCAATAGAATAAATACTTTATGCCGGGCGTGGTGGTGCACGCTTGTAATCCCAGTACTTTGGGAGGCGGAGACCAGAGGATCCAGGTTCACGGGCAGCCTCAGCGCTCTCTCTCTCTCTCTCTCTCTCTCCCTCTCTCTCTCTACTTAGTGAGGTCCTCCGCAACTTCGTGAGACCCAGTTTCAAAATAAAGTATAAAAAAATAGGGCCGGGGGTGTAGCGCGGAGGTAGAACGCCCCTGGGTTCAATCCCCGGTACCGCAAAAAAAAAAAGAATAAATACTTTATGATATACACATACAAAGGATACTGCTTTACAACAAAGAAAAGAATCTCAAAAATATGCTTGAGCAAAGGGTCATTTGTTGCAGAGCACGTAGCCCAAGGGGTTGATGGTGCTATTGATGTAGCACAGCCAGTAGCCCAGCTCCCACGAGGTCTTGGGAACACAGTCCTTGCAGAAGGTGGTGTGAAAGAGTATATACTGTAGGATCTCACTTATGTGACTTTCAGAAACTCACCAATGGTGTTAGGTGTTAATAAGAGTTATCCTGGGAGAGAAGTGGTGACTGGCAGGACCATGGAGGGACAGATCATTGCTCACCTGAGTTCTGGTAACTTGCCCCATGAAGTAACTTCTATATGTTATAAGCATTGTGCTTCATTAGATGCTTAGAAAAATGAAACAATGAAAACAATACCTGCTTTGGATGTTTAAAAATTTGTTTTGGTCTTGACACTTGAGAAGAATATACATTCAGACAATAATTGTTCAAATAAGTGGGGTAAATTATGGACTTCCCCCCAAATTCTGATGAAATAATTGGCTTTATCTTTGTAAGTGTATAATTTGTGTTTTTTTGTGAACCTTAAATCATATATTAAAATGAAATACAGATAACTTTTAAGGCTAAAAAGATATAGTTAATCATATAAAAACTATGAGCAATCATTGCCATTATTCTGAGGCAAGGGAAAAACAGGATAATTAAAATTAAGAATTAACATAGTTATATATTTAACTATATGCAATATAAATTTTTTGAATAGCCAATGAAATACATAAATATAAAAAATTACGGGGCTTGGGATGTAGCTCAGTGGTAAAGCACTTGCCTCGCATGCATGAGCTCTGGGTTCAATTCTCAGTACTAAAAAAATAAAAATAAAAATATTTTCCTATGCTCTGCTCACTCTCCCCCTACTTTATACATGAATAATCTCTACATTGCCTTAGTAAGCCATAATAAATTATATACTCTCTTAATCCTAATTTATTCTTGGTTCTACAATTAACTATATATTTAATGGCAATTACCAGTTTTTATAAATGTCTTTTTAGTAATTTTGTTTGCCTTAGTTCATTATTTAGTAAATTCTTTTTTTTTTTTATACTGGGGATGGATCCCAGAGGCATTCTACCAAGCTACACCCCCAGCCTTTTTTTCATTTTTATTTTTTCTTTTAAAACAGAGTCTCCCTAGGTTGCCAAGAGCCTTACTAAGTTGTAGAGGCTGGTCGTGAACCTGAGATCCTCTTGACTCAGCCTTCCAAATACCTGGATTACAGGCATGCACCACCACGCCCGACCTATTTAGTAAATTCTTTAGAAGGTGTTATGGGGACAATATTACCAAACATTTACATGTTAGTTAAAAACAGTTTTGTTTAATGGCTTTTAGACTTGAAAATCAGATTGTTGGATATAAAAATCCTTGAGTCACACTTTCTTTTCTTAAATATATAAATAAATACATTATTCTCTTTTCCTCATCTTTCCATGTATTGCGGTTGAAACAAGACAAACTTAGTGAGGCCCTCAGCAGCTTAGAAAGACCCTGTTTCAAAATAAAAAATAAAATAGGGTTGGAATTGTAGCTCAGAGATAGAATGCCCCTGGGTTTAATCCCCAGAACCAAAAAAAAAAAAAAAGGAAACATGAGTCGATAATGTAATTGTAATTTTCTTTTCCTTACAAATACCTTGATTCTGCCCCTCTCATAGGCAGCAAATGATTTTTTCCTTTTGCTTTATAGCAAGTTTGCTACATTCCATTGCATACGTTCATATTATCAATGTTTGGTATGCTCTTTAATATGTAGTTTCAAATATATATAGTCTTTAATTTCTGGAAAGTTTTTGTAAATTGCAATTTTTAGTATTTGGCTCTTTTATTTTTGTTTTAGTCACCAGTTACTCCTATTATCCATAGGATGAATGTACTTCATTATTTGCAACTTTCAACATTTTTGTGTTTGTTTTTTTTATTTTTTAGGCATGTCTATTGTGCTTATTCGCTGTTATGTTATTTCTTTTTTTTTTTTTTTTTGCAGTACCGGGGATTGAACCCAGGGGCGTTCTACCTCCATGCTACACCCCCGGCCCTGTTTTTTTTTTTTTTTATATACTTTATTTTGAAACCGGGTCTCATGAAGTTGCAGAGGGCCTCACTAAGAAGAGAGAGAGAGACACAGGGAGAGAGAGAGAGAGAGCTGAGGCTGGCTGCGAACCAGGATCCTCCGGTCTCCGCCTCTGAAAGTACTGGGATTACAAGCGTGCGCCACCACGCCCGGCTCGCTTTTATGTTATTTCTAATTCAGTTTCCACTTAAACATACCCGTTTGTTTCTAGTTGCTTCCTGACTTCTGCCATTGCACTTGGGGTTTCTAAGGTTCTGATCCTATCTATCGTGCCTTGCAAGGCCTCCTCACTATCTTTCACTCACTCTCAAAAAGGCATGAATTTTGACCAAGAACTTGTGATCATTATACATAGAGTGTTATTAGTCTCCCCATCTTCACCTAGTGTGGAAATAGACCTCAATACTTCTCTGTTGATCATCTTTTGTAAAATTATTCTGAACTCTTAGGAGGAGGCTTGGTTCAGGGTAGCTCTCATATTCCACAGAGCCCCCTCTTCTGTTCTTTTCTTATAGACTTCGAAATTATGCTGGATTACTTTCTGAAATGTCCAGACTTTCTTCCCGTCCCCATTTTAGCCTGGACCTTCCTCTTATGTTTCAGCATTCTCCCCATCCTGCTCACTTTTACAGCCACAGCTGATGGTGTCTTCTCCATGTGGGTCCTAGGGTCTCATCCTAGAGGAGACTCAGCAAGTTGGTTTTGCAAGTTCACAGGGGGCAAACTAGTCCAGACTCCTTAGTCATTACTACAGTCCCTTATGCTCAGCCCCCAAACCACTCCATTTCAGATACTGACCTCATATTGGTCAGTTATGCTAGCCAGTAAGAAAATATAGGCTATTCAGAGAGTCTACTGAATAATAATCATGCCTATCAGCCACTTCTTAGCTTTTCTTTGTTCTTTTCCACACAGATACTGATACTGGAAGTTTATCCTTCTCGGCTTGTAATGTGAGGTCAATGGATATAATTTGCAATGGAATTCTATTGTGAATGTTGGCCCCTGTCTCTGGATTTGCTGCTAACTCTGTTTCAATACATAGACTTGGAGATATCTGGAATCTATGCCACTGCTTCCTCTATCTCATAGTGGAAGCAGGATCCTCATGGGTGGGATTTAGAATTGGTAATTAATTACTACTTTTACTAATTTAATTAATTCAATTCAGTTAGTGCTTTCCAATTTGGCAATGCACACAACCCCCCTGAGTACCTATTAGTAACCACGCAATTTTACTTCTCAGAATTCATCTAAAGGACGTAATTGCACAAGACCACAATGATATTTGGCAAGAGTTTTCACTGGAAAGGCTTTATAATTGCAAAAGTGAAGAACAATGTACAATAAAAGTTGCTTGGTTCAATTAGAAATGAATTAAATGGCTATTTGCCCATCAAGAATCTGATACAGAAATAAAAATTTGGAAACAATCTGCACATATGGTGTAGATCTAGAATAGAGTCATACCTATTTACATAGGTGTATCTGTGAAGATGGACAACATGCTATGGTGACTGGAGAATATGGTCTAATTTTAATAATTTATTTACATTATTAACTTATATATGTATAATGTATATGTGTATAATATATATAAGCTTATATATGTAACTAATGTGTGTGTGTGTGTGTGTGTGTATACATATGTGTGAATTCAGAATCCTATTCATTCAATGCCCTTATAGTTGCTAAATAGTAACTCTAAAAGGAATGGCTCTCAAGGAGTATCAACAGTGGATCTGTAAGTAAATTCCAGAAAGGCCTTAGGTAGTAGTATATATGACAAAAATGTTTTTTTTCTTCACTACTTAATTTCTGCAACTGAGTTTACTTGCAGTCATTAAAGAGTTATAGGTTTGCAACTTCTGACTGGTCTGGAGTGTGGAATGTCCCTTCACTCAGCAAGGTCTGTGACTTTCCATTAGACTTTTGGAGGTGGGAGTTCAAACAGAAGTAAAATCCTCTAATCCATAGGTGAACTGAAAGGAAATAAGAAAACAAAGCCTCTAATTTTTTTCTGTCATGTTTCATTGGTTTTTAATGAACTGTTTAAGTTTATTGAGTAACAAAGGCAAGCCAGATGTTTAATGGTCCAATAAAGTAATTAATTGGTACTTCTGGTTTAACAATGTTTTGCCTATCAGCCTCCATGGCAGAATTTCAAATATATTGGATTGTTTAATTGCATTAACTGTGCCCAGTTAACCCTTTATTAACAACTAATGGCAACAGATTTTTTTTATTTGCTGCTTTTCCTTTCCTTTGTGTTATTCTGTAGATTCATATGAATTTGGAATTGGAAAGTTTATAAATTTCCCTATTCCTATAACAAGTATCAACATTTGATTATTCCTTATAGCTTGTCCTTGTCCATTCTACCATAGATTTCTTTCTTTTTTTTCTTTTTTTTGTGATACTGGGGCTTGAACCCAGGGGCATTCTACCTCTGAACTATACCCCCAGCCCTATTTTATTTTTTATTTTGAAACAGGGTCTCACTAAGTTGCTGAGAGCCTCATTAAGTTGCTGAGACTGGCTGCAAACCTGTGATCCTCCTGTCTCAGTCTCCCAAGTACTGGGATTACAAGCGTGCGCCACCACATCCGGCTGATTTTTTTTCTTTTATCTATCTTTTTTGTTCTTGTTCTACCTCAGATACATATAGTCTATCTTCTGAAATCTTAAACTTGTCTCACCTTGTCTTAATATATTTATACTTTTATGAGAATGTTCTTCTTAAAAATACATTTCTTATCATGTCACTCTACATTCAAAATGTTGGATGGATCAGCATGTCTTATAACAGCATTGCACACTCAAAATGCTGTTGGGAGCCAGAGGTCAACAGGTAACATGAACCAGAAGAGGGCTCTGGACAACCAGCAATACAGTCTGTGCAGCATTGGGCATCTGGGGGGATTTAAACATGTTCTGCTGATTAGCAGAAATTCATCTGCAAGACAAAAAGATGTAAATTGGTTACCTCTGCCCTGGAAAACAGAATTCTTCATCCAGATGCAAGCAGACAAAGCAGTTGATACCCTGTTCCACACTCATCTTCCCCAACATCACTATTCTCAAGTAATGACAGGCACTGCTTCCAAATAGGCACAGACCCTGGTTCCTCCACTCCCTTCTCCAGTAGAAACACACACTCTGGGATCACACCTGGCCATTTTTCAGTATTCAAACATTTTCTTTTGTGAAGAATTTTCTGGCCTCTCAGAGTCTTCTTCAGCTGATTAATTATACTTTGAGTCTGTATTGTTTCCTGTTCATTATTCAATGTGCATATATTATCATTGCATTGCAATTATTTATTGATGTGAGCTTTGTAAGATATGCTCAGAGCTTGGGATAAAGTACTGCGCATCTTCCCCAGTCAACCCATGGTACCTCTCCCAGTGTCTAGTTCATGTTTAATGAACATACCCAAATACTTTTTTTTTTTGCTCTTTGATTTGTCCATAAGAAAAACATTAATATTTTTGTTGAATTCTGTTGTCATTCTAAAACTTGGACTCTAATATGCAGCTCAGCAAAAACATACAGTAGTCATCTAAAATAATGTATGTTTCTTGAGTTTGCTTGTAGCATTTTTACTATTGAAAATCATGTGCCAATAATAGGTTCTTTTAGTGCCTAATGAGCCTGTGGACTGTAAGTAGAGTCAGAATAAGACTTCTGGCTTAGTGGGAAAATTTTATAAGCTATACTGAAGTTAGAGGAAATCCTGGTCCAATTCACTTAATACATGATTTTGGAAAGATGATTTGCCATTTTTCTTTTTCAGTGTGTTCAGAGAAATCGACAGAACCTATTTTTAACAAGTTGCTCTCAAATTAAAATTGGGTACTTGATACAAAGGGTACTTGATACACAGTACTCAGCACATCATGAATATGGAACTCCTCACGAACCAGGAAATGGCTTCCTCATCCCTCCAGCCTTGCCTCGATAGCTGCATGGTAAACACCCTAGGAACATCCCACGTAATCAGTTCCTAATAAATACTGCCCAAGACATCATGTTCACTGCACAGTATTCTTGGAATCTAAGCCAGGTGTGTGCATTTTTAAAAGTTTTAAAGATAGAATTTCAAACTACTGCTTTCACCTGGAGACAATTTGCCTGTTAGACCTACTTTTAGTTCTAGTGTTCTACTCCACTTGAAATTCCAAACTTGTCCTTCAGGAACAAAAGTCCCAGTGAAGACACCAATGTAGTCTTGGAGTGTCTTTTATAGAAAGAGGCAGCATTCCTTCTGCTTGGGGGACACAGTGATGCTGGATCACACTTGGAGCTGATGCACCTGTGGATGCAAGATGGGCAGGTGGCGCTTAGGACGTACAGCAAGATGATGGATTGGCTTTCTGGACAAGTTGAGTTGGGGTTGCTCCCTGAGCGTCTTCGAATGGAGGAGAGTTGAGAGAAGACTGTCAGCTCAGACCACTTGACAAGTGATATGAGGGAGAACAACGGGACTTATTTAGAGGGAGCATTTCTCATTAACCCAAACTACCTCAGTCTTCACTGGCCTGAATTTCTCTGCTTCTGGAAATTCACGAGGGGCATGAGGACAACAAATAATAAAGCCTTATAAAACAAAACTAAACAACAACAACAAAAAAACCCAACAGCTGTCAGCTGGTTTCATGCTGAGACAGGCATCCAGGTGCTAACCAAATGTAACCAGAGCCCTAAATTTAGTTTGATACAATCCAATCTTTTCCTGTATATTGCGACTTTTTGGCAGTATCTGACTAACCCACTTGTTTGAACACACCTTGCATTCATCGACACATACAGAAAAATATATCATGTATCCATGAGCACCTTATATATCACGAATATTTCTGCTACTACTTTTCCCATTTCCAAGCCAGCATTTTTCAGCAATAAGCATCTGTATGTTTTTACAACACGTGTGACTGGCACGTTCTCGTGACTCATGATGTTCCATGTCTGGCCTCTTACCATCACAAAGTGCTTGGGGCTCTGGCTCTTGGGACTGTTCCATCCTGTTTCTGACTCTTCTGTCCAATATATGACATTTCAATCCATTCTCACATGCAACATATCTAAAAAAGAAAATCTGTTGTCCAACATCAATATGAGAAAGAAAAATGTATTAGATGTCATGTATATATCTTCATTCCAATTTATTGACTTGCTGAGAGTAACTACCAAGAGGCACAATCCGGCTCTCCTAAGCATGCACATAAACAACCTTACAAGAATTGTATTCCAGTGTGTTTCCTTTGTGGTAGCTTGATGGACTTCCTTAGCATGCGTACATACCTCTGGAGGACTCCTCAGCTTTACAAAGGAAAAAAACATTACTCAATTGTGGTTTATCTGTCATTCTCAATCATTTACCTTCCCTGACTAGAGCACCTGATTAGAGTAAAGCTGCTTCTCCACAACTTGGTATTTGTGTTGTTCATATCTTTGAATTCAATAGTTTTTTTTTTTCTAGAATGAGAATCAACTGCATAAGCATCAAACTTCTCTTACCGGAACAACTCTGATCTCAGTATAAGGGACACTTTTCTTTTCCTGGCATTGGAGAGTATACACTTAGAGCTATTGGTAAGGCCTGTGTCAGTGCCCTTTGCAAATCAAATCAAATGTAACTTTTAAGCAAATTAGAGAATTAATTAGGCAGAGGAGATTGCAATTTTTTCTTAGTGTTCTGTTGAAAGCACAAGAGTGGAGAGCTGCCATTTGTCTTACAATCTGTCTCTTAACCATATAGTTCCCCAGATTTCAAGCCAGCATTCAATACAGTTACTTAATTTTGGAATTAAAATGGTTTCTGAAGATAGTCAGTTCCCCATTTAAAAATGAGGACATTGAGCTCTGCTATCACTCATAAAGTGAGTGGTAAAGTGGGCAATGAAAATCACATCTCTCAAATTCTCAGAGTGAGATTACGGCCTGGGATGTTCTTAAAAACTGATCAAACCATCAGGCTATTTTAAAATGGAGCACATTAAACAGATATTAACACAGAAATATTCATAGTTATGGCTCTTTAAGAATGTGGAATTGCTCTTTTTGATTAAACTATGAAAGGAAAAATGCACGTATCCCCATGTTTATATATGTATGCTTATTTGTACACCTATATACGTGTAAAGTTTGTACACATACGCTCAAGTGAGGTCTGTAGTCTGAGACAACTTACAATAACGGCCTGAAGATTCCCACTCTAAAAAGTTCATGTGGAACATTTTCCAATACAGATACCTAGAATGTGTCAGAGAGATTTTTGGTTAAAGTTTTGGGTAGAGTCCAATCACAGTCATTTTGCCCTGAATTCTGGTATAGATATCATGGGCTATAGTTTTAATTCCACTGTTGTGTAAGGGCCCTTCTTACTGTGACCATATACAACTCTATAATTCCAGGTATCACCTTCACACTGCCAGATAATGCATCTTATCCTTGGGTACCACTTTGCATAGACCAGAGCTACAATTGCAGTCTTAGTGTCCTGATCTTATTTATCTCTGTGGCTTTCAACTCAAGAATGTGAATGATAGGAGTGTCCTGGACTTTATAAATTTAATATTGGATTTGCTCTTATTTTATAAATAAAATGTAAAAGGTATAAGGTTTCATAGAAACTTTCCAAATTTTAGCTCTGACTCTACTTATTTTATATGATGAAATATATAATCAGTTTTAGTTTTGGTGGAGACTAGAGGAAAAAGGGGAGGGAAGGAGTTAAACTACCAAGTCTATTCTGTTTTTAAGGAATGATGATAATGAAAACTTAGATGTAATTCAAGGTTGACTGCATTTTGTTTAATCTTATAATAGTCCAGAACCAGGGAAACAGGTGTTAAAGGTGTAAGTCAGAGGATGTAGTGCCCTGCTAATTCCCTTATGGAGTCT
Organism: Glis glis; assembly: GCA_004027185.1. NCBI lineage: Eukaryota > Metazoa > Chordata > Mammalia > Rodentia > Gliridae > Glis > Glis glis. Next base: position 28,813 of record PVJS01011118.1, on the reverse strand, counting down.
GCCCCAAATTTGATGCTCTTAGTATTTTACTGAGAGATGTTGTTAGGAAGTAAGAGCATGCTGCATTTTAAATTTCTGCAATGTCAGAACCCACAAACTATCTATACAATCCTAGAAAAGAAATGGTTCAGTTACTCAGCAAACCAAGTCCTTCACACATTAGATCAAGGTTCCAGTCTTTGACAAGAGAGCTGGGCCAGCACTGAGTCTCTCTCTCTCTCTCTCTCTCTCTCTCTGCTTTCAAGAACTTTTTATTTTTATTTATTTTTTATTGTTTCTCCCTAGAGTCCTTCTGGGCAGCTCAACTTCTCTGAGTCAGTTTTATATGTTAAAAATTTCCAGAGAACGTTAAATTGAAGCTGCTGCCTTTTAGATGAAAGTAAAATCATGCTGTCGTGGTCTAAAAGAGCCAGATCTTTATTCTAGGACCACTTACATCAGTGTTGGAATTCGTGTGTGCGTTAGTCAGCTTTTCATCACGTTGATAAAAATACCTGACAAGAACAACTTAGAGGAGGAAAGATTTACTTTGGCTCACAGTTTCAGAAGATTCAGTACATGGTTAGCTGATCTAAGGCGGAAACATGGTAGAAGGACATGGAGGAGGAAAGCTGCTCTTGGCATCTGCAGAGAGAGAGAGAAAGAAAGGGGATAGGGACAAAATAAACCCTTCCAGGACACAAGCCCATGACTTCCTCCAATTAGATCCCACCTCACATTAGTCCATTCAGCTATCAGTGCATTCAGGTCACAGCCCTCGCGATTCACAATCCAATCATTTCGGGAAGCTTCATCTCTGAACCTCGCTGCACTGGGGGTCATGTTTTCAACACATGAGCTTTTGGGGGACATTCCAGATTCAAACCATAACAATGTGTGTTTTAGATCCTAAGTCGTGGAATTCCTTTCCACCTGGTTATCAAGCACTGCTTTTGTTGGTTTTTGTTGTTTTTTATTTGTTATTGTTTGTTTTTAGGCATGGATTTTAATTCTTCCTGACACCATAGATGATTTCTTTGTCTCAGCTCCTGTGATGGTAGGCTATATCTGTGTTTGTGGAAGGGGAGGGGATACGATAGATGTGCTAAAGGAAAGTCTCCAGTGGGGCAAGGGCAGCCTGCACACTGGACTACGAGCAACCAGGAAGAGATTACCCATAAAGATAAATGTTGATTGACATAATACATGTTCATAGGTGGGTTCACAGTCCATAGAAAACAGAACACGCCAGGAATATGATTTCTAGAAACACAGCAAGTACAAATGCAAGATAAAATGAAGATGGAAAGAGTTGGTGTGTTGTTACGTGTCTGAAAGCAGCAGGCGCAGGGCTGAGTACACCTTCCAAGTGAGCTGCAGATGGTGGTGACTTACAGATGAAGCATGCAGCCTTGTTTTCTAAGTAGAGTTAGTAATGTGATCAGTAATGTGATCAATAGCTCTGATAATGTTTTGGAGTCTAAGAGAAAGGATGTGCTCTTTAAGAGACTTGCTGTGTTATGTTATAGATGGGAGGTAATCAGGAACAGGGGCAGCCTGCAATTTCAACCTGAAGGAATCATATGACACCTCTAGAGAGGCCATGAAGATTAATTTGTCATTCTTGCTAAGTGACTTGAAGGCGGAATAAAAAAGACCCTTTAATCAACAGTCTGTGGGGGTACTTGGAGTCTATTACATCAACACAAACTCAGTAAAGAAATTTCTACCACCGCGTACTTATCCTTCACCCTAAGAGTGGAAAACATAATTTGACATCTATGTGGATTTATCCTGAAATCCACATATCCCTGCCCCTTCCCTTTGCTAGTATCAAAGCCTGAGGTTACCACATAGACACACACCATGGACAAGAGCAGCTGAGGTACCCATTCTCCATAGGCTTCCTAAAATACTCAAATCAGAAAGCACAAGAGTATCCTCTGAGGTTCTATTGATAGTGTTGGTTAATGCTTTATTCTCAAATAATTATTGAACTCTTTGTATAGTATGCCTATATTTGTTACATTTATATATTTGTCATATATGTGTCGCACATGACATTGCTTGTAGCATCCTATGCAGAAGTGTAACTGACTTAGATTACACCTAATTTAGGTTTTGATCTTGGCCATTATAAATCCTGCTTTGGTTAGTGTGTTTGTTTTGGACTGCTAGTTTTGTTATTAAGAACAGCTGCTTCGATCAAATTGCCTGGCTAAAATGCTGATGCAGACACTTTTCAGCTGTGTGATCGCCAGAGCAATTTACTTAAACCTTTCTAAGCTTCACATTTTCAAAGTATAAAATTGGAAAAACAATAATACCTGCCACTAGATTATTGTGAAAATCAAGTGCAATTGTTTACCTGTGGCATTTAGCACATATTAAATGCCCATCAAATTTGAGGTGTTCTTCAATGCTATTGGAGTTGCCCATTAACCTGAACTCTGAACTATGTAGATCACATCTCCATTCTGCCAAAATAAACCAAAAAATTATTGTCGTAATAATAATTATAAGAAAGACAAACAAATATGTGTAATGTTTATTATGATCTAGAAAATTACAAGGGCTCCATTTACTTAGTAACTCACCAAATCTTCAGGACAGCTCTCTGATATTGGAACCTTACAGCTGGCCTTTACAGATGGAAATGGAGTCGGAAGTCCAGTCTGTGATGTGTTCATTAAATGGTCTTTTGTTTTGTGTTTTTGTTTTTGTATTGGAGGCTGCATTTTACCTCCGAGCTATACCTTCAGCCCTGTTTTATTTTTATTTTGAAACAGGGTCTCACATAGTTGCTGAGGGCCTTGCTAAGTTGTTGAGACTGTCCTCTAACCTGAGATCCACCTGTCTCAGCCTTCCAAGTATTAGACGTGTGCTACAACACCTGGCTTAAATGACGTTCTTTATGGTCTTTTAGTTGTTTTCAATTTTTGGATATGAGACAAAGAAATAGGAGAAAGAATTTTTCTTAAAATTAAAAAAATCTTTATTATTTGTTTTCTTCCTCCAAAGTCAATCAGAGAAAGTTGTAGGAACCAAATGACAATATTCTTATTTAGTCTGAAGTTTGTTATGATTTCTATCAGGAGCCAGATTTGTTGCACTGACTTAATCAATCTTGGTTTTGCTTCAGCAGCAAAATGATGTGGAAACACACCTGGTTGACCTCAATTCTGCTGAAACTCTTCTGTTACGCTCTGAATACTTGGCTCAGCCTTGCAACAATTCAGCCCTTTCTGGCTCCCTCTGGGGACAAGTCAGCTCCCTGGGCTCCTCTTTCCTTTGCTGGGCTCCAGGGAGAAATAGCCATGGATGCCTTCTGTTCATAGCTTGGGTTAAATATTGGTTATTATTCAAACTCCGCTATGGATTACATCCCAGGTTTTTTGTTTCATTCTTTTCCTTACACCTTTTAAAAATAGTTTCCTGTGACTAAGGTATTCTGCTTCTAATGACAGATTTTATGTCTCCAGAAATCTCCAAAGCGGTTACAATGAAACTTGCAAAAATTTCAAGTTTTGCAGCTGAATCTTTAGGATTACGTAGTTTTAATGTTTAATTGTGTGACACAAATGCAATTTTAAAAATAAGCCGTATTTATCTCACCATATGGTGTGTGATGCCTTCAGTCTCCCTCAGTTAGTCACTAACTGCCTATAAAAGACCATGATGCAAGACATTTTTGCCTGGGCATAATTCTTATTTGATTGGGTTTTCATTTTATGCCACCTGAATCTTCTTAGTTTCTCTTCATTAAAATGTGTCTATTTAAGATGCAGGGCAGGAGTAGTGCTTATTGTTGATTGGGGCCTCATTCATTCCCTGTTCATATCAGGGAATAAATTAGCAACAGATTAGGTTGAATAGGAAGAGGCCTGACCTAAATGACACAAAGGGCAGCACAGCAGGGGGCCTGGCTGACACCCTCTGGTGCAGGGTCTGCTCAAGAAACCAGCAAGAGAAGCCAGGGTTCCTTCTCCTCAGTGCAAATGGACCAGGTGTAAAGCCAGCAGTTCCCTTCTTTGGAAGTATGACTCAAAGGACACCTCTTCCACGAAATTCCCTAATTCCTCCTCTCCCACCTTTACCTGAGGCTGAAGATAATGTCTTCTTCTGCAAATGGCCATAACTCTCTATGATAGTTAATCTGGATTGTCAACTTGAGTGGACTGACAGAGGCCTTCAATTGGGAGAATTTGGGTGTGTTGATGAGATGATTGGCACGTCGAACAGCGGACTGAGGGGAAGTCCCGCCCTGAAGGTAGGCAGCACTCTCCAATTGCCTGGGGACCCGAATGGAGTGAAGGGGAGAAGAAGGAGGAGGCTGTGTGAAGGCAAGCTTGATTTCTTCTGAGCAGGTGCCTCTGCTGCTGCTACTCTTGCCTGATTATATTAGCCTTCAGCTCCTTTGCGCTTTCAGCTGGACTTTCACTGATGTTTCCACAGAGAGTTTCTAGGCCTTTCCCTCTTGGACTGGGGCTGTGTCCTTGGTCCCTCCTGTTCTGAGACTCCAACTCTTGGACCATTGAAGCAGCTGCTGGTTCCTCCAGCTCTCCAGGTGCACATGGCCACTCGGGACTACACAGCTTCTGATGGTGAGCCGATTTGATAAATCCCCTTTTATAACATACATATCCTGTGGGTTTTCTTCGTCTGGAGAACCTTGACTAATACACCCTCCAAATAATAATTACTATCACAATAGCCATTTGAGGGTTTGCTATACACAAATCAATTATCTTATTCAACCCAAAATTTATGTTACACTTTTCAATACTACAATCCTCAAGTTACAATGCCTGGCATATGTAGAAAACACTTAGTAAAGGATTGTTTTTTTGTTTTTTTTTTTTTTGCGGTACCGGGGATTGAACCCAGGGGCATTCTACCTCTGTGCTACACCCCCGGCCCTATTTTTTATACTTTATTTTGAAACCGGGTCTCACGACGTTGCGGAGGGCCTCACTAAGGAGAGAGAGAGAGAGAGACCTGAGGCTGGCTGCGAACCCAGATCCTCCGGTCTCTGCCTCCCCAGGTACTGGGATTACAAGCGTGCGCCACCACGCCCGGCCTAAAGGATTGTTGAAGGAGAGAAAGATGAAGAAATAATGAGTGGGATGTGTATCTTGACTTTACAAAGGAATTGTACATAATTGCAAAGGAGGGTATGTGCTTTAAAGCATCACTCATCAGACATTGTCAAAACATATTTTGATATCAAGAATCATTTTATATGATGGGGTCTTGCTTTTCCTTTGTTTCCCCTTCTCTCATCTGCATGCGCACTTCACGATAGTTACTTTCAATTCACAATCCCAGTGGTCTGCTACCTTGCTGCTCAGTATGGCCCCAGGGAACCAGCACACCTACCCTCACCTGGAAGCTCGTTGAAATGCTGCTTCCTGGCCCCTCCTGCCCCCTGGTCCTGCCAAAGGCGAACCTGGATTTGAACAAGGCCAAGGCAGTCTGGGTGCACATTGCAATTTAAGAAGCTCTGATCACAAAACTTTCTTAATGCCTCAAATAAATAAATATATTTCCTTTTCTCTTGGTTTTTTATAAACCAATTTTGGTGCTTGGGATCACTGGAATTATTTTCTCATAGGATGCAAACAATTGCATTTGGCCCTCCTCCACAAAGTCTTGCTCAGGGCATCTCCTTCAAACATCTTAAAAGAACTTGAGGTAGAACATACAGAATTACATTTTCTCATAGTGCTACAAAGCCCTGATTGACTTTTCCAGCTCTTTGCTTTTTACGTCTGTGAGTTCACCTTGATTTCTGGCCTCCTTTTTCAGCTCCCACAACTTGTGTGGGCTTTCAGTAGCTGGGAGGTGTTTCTGCACATGGAGAGAGTCTCTGGTCCCTGCACTCTGGGGATGGCTTGATGACACCAGTTCCTCCGTGACAGGAGCTGGCAAAGAGGCAAAAGATGCCTCGGAGGATGTCACATCTGTCAGACTTGGAACAGTTTCTCAGCTGTGGAAAGGGCCAAGATTCCACATGGAGGCATTCCCAAATAGCACTTTCTTGTGCCATCCTGGAACTTGGGATATGAATGCCTGACTCCTCAGAAAAATTATCAGATAAAGAGAACACATGCATAGAGGAAGTTAAAATTCACTGTGTGGTTTATAAATGCTATCTCATACGCATCCGTGTGAAGTAGGAGTTGCCGTTCTACTTGCTGAATCGCGTCCTCATGTCTCAGAGGGTTTAGTTACCGCTCTGAGTGTCACGTTAGTGAAGGATGGAGTCTTGGGTTCCATGTCCGGATTTGTCTCAGTGGCACTGGCTCCAGGTTAAAGACAGGGAGGTTAAAGACAGTAAAGGGTGATTAGTCACCTAACGGGCAGAGGAATGCCGTGCTCTGCTGGTTTTTGGACACATCCATTCCCTCTTTCCTAAAGCTTCAGCCCTCTCTGGACCTGTCCTGCCATCAGTCAGCTGCCCTTCAGTCACAAATGGTTCCTTTAGTTCCACCCTAGAGTTCCATTACCCTCGAAAAGGAGCAAAGGGGTTTTTCCTCTCGTTTTTAGAATAGAACTAACTGAGTGTGGTGGTGCCCGCCTGTAATCCGAGTACTTGGGAGGCTGAGACAGGAGGATTGCAGGTTAAGGACAGCCTCAGCAACTTGGCAAGACCCTCAGCAACTTAGCGAGACCCTATTTCAAAATAAAAAATAAAATAGGGCTGAGGGTGTAACTTGTAGGTAGAATGCTCCTGGGTTTAATCCCTAGTATCAAACAAAAAAATAAAAACAAAACAAAACACCAACTCTTTCCTCTGTACTGTTCCTTAAAACTCATCCTGCCCCATTTTACTATTTTAATTGTAAAACTCATTCATTCTACTCTTCTATCTTTGTCTTCAGATTTTCTGTATCTTACTGTGGTGTCATCTCCTTAATTCAGCAATTCCTTTTTGGGTTCCTTCATATGCCAGGCCACACAATAGGTCTAGTACCTTATATTTGTTCACATGCCATACCCCAGAGCCAGTGGGTTCTGAAACTGGCCAAAATCCAGGAGTAAATGAAGGAAATAACAAAACTCCTTGAGACTGTTTTGCAGGAAATAAGTCTAGAACCTGCCAGAGACCAGCTAAAAATCCGTTATTCCCAGGCGAGCATGCGCAGAAACCCACTGGCCATCAGATGACCTTTTTTTTTTTTTTTTTGTGGTACCGGGGATTGAACGCAGGGGCGTTCTACCTCCGCGCTACACCCCTGGCCCTATTTTTTTTTATACTTTTTTTGAAACCGGGTCTCACGAAGTTGCGGAGGGCCTCACTAAGTAGAGAGAGAGAGAGAGAGAGAGAGAGAGAGAGAGAGAAAGAGAGAGAGAGACAGGGAGAGAGAGACAGAGAGAGAGAGAGACAGCGAGCTGAGGCTGTATTGCAGCCATAGTCGTGCACCTACTCTGAAGTACTGGGCTTTGTCCTGCTCTGTAGGTGTGATCGCTTTCAGGATCTGGCCTTTCATTGGCCAATTATTCCATGTTCTCTGCGCTCAGATCTGCGTTCAGATCTGTGCATCCTGGGTCCGGCCACTGACTAACCTGACCTGGCTGCCCACTTTTCAAGCATCACCCTTGTTTTGCCTGCCTTGTACTGTGCTGTCCTTCTGGGATACCACAGTCCCTTCGCCTGGGTTCCTGACTCTGAGAGGTGCCCTGCACTATGATTTTTGGATGGTGCTCATTTTGGATACTGTGTTCACCTTGAAAGCACCTACTCTTCTGTTTTCTCCACCCACATCCCTTGCTGTCCACCAATCCGTGTTCTTTCCTCAGCAGAGTCTAATGCTACTTCTCACCTCTCACTTCCTGTAGCTGTCTGTGTCCTGACTGATGGACTTCCTCCGTATGACAGTATACATACATACATATATATGTGTGTGTGTGTGTATATATATATATATATATATATATATATACATTTACATTTTCAATAACAAACTGCAAACTTCACAAATTTTCCTCTCTGTTCAGCTTTCTGTCATGATGTGTAGTAATTTATGGTGAGGATGGAGTTGTACTAAGACTCCGCTGCCTGCTCTGCCCTTCTCAGTCTTTGATAGAAAATGGGTGGAAGCCAGGGAAAGAATTCATGTCTAGTGGATCTTTCTTTATTCTTTCTTTACCCATATTTGCTCACTATTTCTGTGACACAGTGACCTCAGGGGAGGAAATGGGGGAGATGTGAAGCATTCTTGCTACTCTGAGAGTGAACAAGAAGATTGGGAATTATTGATTTTTGACACTGTGGCTGATTCTACAAAAATAACCCATTCAATGTGACAAACTTCATATCAGAAAGACAATAGTGTGCATTAGGAAGCTTTTCTTCTTGTTCCTCCTCTTCCCCCTCTCATTCTTTTCTTCCACTGTTTCCTCCTTCTTTGTGTTTCCTCTCTCTTGCTTGCTCTCTCTTAATAACATAGTACATAGGAAGAAAACTTGTAAATTTAATGGACCATAAATTTTAAGCTAGCCCTCAATTGTGCATTTTGCAAACCCACAATCATCTTTTACAAATAGAACAACAACAACAACAAAACTGAGTCTTTCATCACCTTTCCAAATAGCTTATTTTGGGAGAAATCAGTAAAGAACTCATCTTTGGGAAGTGTCAGTGACCCTCTCATTTTGTGGTACCAATTGTCTGATCAGGTGGGTGTCTCAGGTCCCTCTGTTGAGTGGATGCTCTGAATCCTCAGCCTGTGTTCCACTTGCCATGACAGCATAGTCAGCAGCAGCCAGCTCAAGGCCATCGAGCACTAGCCAGGAAGTCCATCCCTCAGTCCCTTCAAAGGCTTCTTGTATGATCATCATGCTTCTCTGATGTTGTAGGGATTAATAAGCGGTTCTTCACTGTGTTGTCAGAAATGTATGAAACCCTGTCCAGGACTTCGAATTCCTCTGTAAAGTTCTGACCTGAATATTATATTCAAAGACTGATATATATATATATATATATATATATATATATATATTCCTTGAGCATGTCTGACATGCTCATATATATAATGCATATCTTTGTGAATATACTATACATATTTTCTTGAATATATATACCTATATATCTTCTTGAATATGTCTCTATATATGTCTTCTTGAATATGTATATATATATCTTGTATACATGCTATATCAGTCTTTTTGTATATATATCTTCTTGATATTTATCTTTGATATATATGCTTTATATATGCTCTCTATACATGCTTATATATATGCTATATCAGTCTTTGAATATAATATAATATATGATATATATGCTTTATCAGTCTTTGAATATATATATTTTAATTGATATATTAGTTCAGTTGAATGGAAAATTATGGTTTGTAATATATTTACTAGATCTTCCCAGAGTTTGAGATCTAAGATTCTACATACATGTACTTTATGCCTTCTTTAAGTTTAATTGTTGGCCATCTATGATACCACTGTTATCATTTGTGGGAAGAAAAGCAAATATTTTATATATTATTATATACTATATATAATAATACATATTTATATATTTTTCATAACTGAAAATCCTAAGTGAAAAGGGGAACAAAAAAAGACAATGACATATTCTTAGAAAACCTGCTATAGATTGTAAGGGACTTTACAGTTAAAGCACGTCCAAATGGCCAGCTCTCACCAAGGGTTTGTGTGAGGACTGGGGGTGGGACCTGCATAACCTTTAGTTATAGAGGATGTGGCAACACTTCACGGTCATAAGAGAACACATAACCTCAATTTTATTAAATATGATCATAAATTGCCCTTTAGTATCTTTTTCCAAGACTTTACTTTGCATGCACATAGTTACCTATTTATTTGCATATTTGTAATTTCATATATAAGGATTTGATAACTTTAGTGCTAAATGAAGATCTGCTTGAAGTTGTTTTCATTCCGTTAAACTATGGGTAAGCAACCTTTTCAAGGCTCAATATTCTTATTTTTAAGGTACACAGCAACAATTATTACTTTTGTAATATATAAGGAATCCTTACTCTTAATTTTGAGAGTGTGTAGTAGAAAACTATAGCATATTATATATTCCTCTCTTTCTCTCTTTTTTCTCTCTCAACAAAAGAGCAAAATATCTTCTGAAAAACACAGTATCGGGTATGATGCTTAATGCCTGATATATCAGTTTAATATAAATATATTTGGATATATGCTGAATGAAGATTTAAAAACTAGACCAAGGGTGAGATGTTATACTTTGGTTTTAAGTACAGAAATGATATATATTGAGCAGCTCCTACTTATTTGACATATAATTAAGTTATTTACATTTATTATTATACATGCTAACAAAACCACACAAGATTAGTATTATATCCCCAGCTTATCAGTGGGAGGATTTGAACCTGAGATTAAAAATTTATATATAGTCAGTAAATATAAAGCCAGAATTTGAACTCAAGGAGACCTAACTTAGCAGCTTCTTCAATTTCTATTTCCTGCTTACCTCATTCTAACTATCTTAGGGAACTAATATTGGAAAGCACAAGGGTTATGATCACTTGGTGAATGCTTTAGACTTTTATTTCATCATCTGATTAATTTGGGCAGCAAACTTATCTCGGTGCACCTGGGGATAAAATTACTTTGATCAACCAAAGACCAATTACCTTCATCATATTTTTAATGGTTTAGATACATTTAACATGTGCTGTTTAAAAAGATTATATAAAATCTACTCAGTGATATTTTAATTATAGTTTTGAAATCCCACAATCAGTTAAAGTAGCTAATATTTATATTGAAAGCTGCCCTTGGTTGTAGAAAGATGTTTTCCTTGCTGTTTGTGATGCTGTGTGAGCATTAGGGTCTTGCTTTGAAGCCAAGCCACTCACTACTGGGCTTCAGACCTCTGCTGTCATCTCAGGTAGGGCCACTAAAACTCTTCTCCTGCTAGTTAAAGAAGCATCCCTCATCCAGGGGAAGCCAGTGTCAGGACAGATAGTGTTAAGTTGTTCTACTTCTCAGAAGAAGGGGTGAATAAAGCCTGGCATCTCCTACTTGCACCTCCCCATTCTCATGTATACACTGTGCATCTACAACCACATCTCTGTCTCCACTCACCAGTGTATTGAGTGCTGTTGTACTGTGATACCCTCAATTTTACTAAATGGAATGGGGTCCAGTGGAACCAGCCCCGTGTTTATGTGGTATCCTCAGAAGTGCTCAGAGTGGCAAAGTCCAATAAAAGCATATAAGTCAGAGGCCTGGAGAGGCAGAATCTAGCAGAAGAGACTGGGCACACAGGAAGAGTGAAGAAACCACAGACATCCCGGGCAGTCTACCAGGAAGATCACCGGAATTGCCAGAGATCACAAGGGTGATGCCTTATCAATACTGCCTGGTGTGACATGGCGGACACTTTAGGGCTTTTTCAGGAGCTTTGGATCTGCATTAGCATATAATGTTACATTGAATCGTGGGTTTAATTAAATAACTTTCCTTTTATGATATTTTTCCTTTAAAAGTTAACAATATTATGGCATTAGGCTTTGGGGCTGTCTTTTCCTTTTGCTCTAATTTTTAAGTGCAGTCAATATTTCTGAATGTGCCCGAGAGCATCAAATGCATTCCAGCAGATGTTGTAGCCCAAGCCTCATCTCCAGTGTAGAATTTCTGACAGAGTCTATCTGAAGTACGATTTTAGAAAATACAAATTTTAGCAGTTAAAAATGAGCCAGGGGCCCACAATTGGTTTTGGGGAGTGGAGCAGTGTGAGTCAGCTCTTCTATTTTGCTAGAATGAAGGGAAGTAGGCTCGATGAGCAGGGTCCTGGGACCTTGGTTGGACACGGGGACATCATATTTCATGCCTATTAAGCTGGAGATTATTTGTTCCTGGTTGTCAAGTTCAAATGGGACAGAGGAACCCTGGGGAGCCCTGATTAGTGACGTAGGGATGTGGTCAAAGGAATAAAAGCTTGTCGGAATTCTCTGGAGTTCAGGTCCCATTGCAAAATACCAGCTATCTCAGTGCAGTTCAATTCAGTGCAATAAGCCAGTAGGAAATGTCTAGCAATGTGTTCAATACAGGAAAGTTAAACAGAATCACACAAAGCATGTGATTACAGCTCAATGTACATTTAGTTCTTCCTTTGCCATGTGAAAAATTCTATCCTTAGTGCATTTTCCATTTCTGCAAGAGACTCACGGGCTATTAACTGATTTATACATACTTTCTTGGAGCAAAGTGGCTTGGAAAGAAAATCTCGAAGTTAAACTGGCTCTGTCAGGCCTGCTAAAGTATTTTTTTTGTACAAATAAACTACTGTGTGCCTAAACAATTTCCTCCGTGCAGCTCGAAGCTGCTCTAAGATAGGACAGATAGTGATTTCCAGCCAGACAGATGTACAGTAACAGTAATCGCCTCATGAAGATTAAACTCACCAGAGCTGCAGGGCATTTTGTAACAGGGTGAGTAATCCTTACTGTCAGTCAATAAAAAAATAAACAGTGGCTGAGAGCAGGAATGGCTCAGAATCCATTACCATCCTCCCAATCCTCAGCTCTTTCTATATCTTCCTTATCTCATTAATCGAATCAGCTTCCACAGTCTCCAGACACAAACCTTCTGCAGTCATCCTTGTTTTCTCTAGTATCTTTTTACTGGTGCATCTAATGGGTCTCTAAGACCTGTCAGTCTACAACTAGTGTATAGAGAGACGCAGATCTTAAATCATCAAAAGGGTGGGTGGGTGAGTGCTAAGGAGATGATGAGCCAGAAGAAACCATATTCATTTTTTAAAAAGTTTTCGGAATGTTCGAGACTGGAAGGACTTTGTGACCTTGGACCTCAACATTGCATTTCAACAAATATTAGCATCTCAAAAGTCTGTCCAATCAGGTTCAGGCTCATGTGTCCCATTTCAGTCTTCATCATTTATCATCATTTCCCAATGCTCCTTAAAAATCTGAATCTGATCAAGTTATATTATTTCTTTAAAGAAATGATATTTTTGACTGCTGGCCATTTCCACACAGTGTAGTATGGTTCTTAGCTGCCACTTTAGGCAAAATTCCATTTTCAGACATCAGAATCGATATGCAGGTTTTGAAACAATTACTAATTTTCATACATGAATGCTTTTATCATGCTGTTTCAGCTCCATACAGTTCTCTCCCTTTCCCTACCACTCTTACACACCTACCACCCTCAAACCCACTGCCTCCTCTCCTCCTGTGAGTTTACCCTGAAAATTTATTCTTGTTTTTACAGTCATCTCCCAATTCATCTCTTTCCTCACCAATTCTTTCAGAATGAAACACTTCCGTATTTCAGGTCTGAGGGTCATTTTATCTAAACTGCCCATCACCATCTATAATCCCGTGGATTCTGACTAGTTGTTTCTTCACCTGCTGCCCTGATAGATTGTGAATCCACAGACCTCAGACCCATTCATACATTTATTTCCAGAATGTAGCCAGAATCTAAACAGTAAATAGCCAGGTGTTCAACATAGATTTAAATGAGTAAAAACATGAATGTTAAGTTAGTTTGTTGGTTGACTCTTGAGAGCACTTACCCATCAGTGCATGGTAAAAGTTAGACTTGAGTTGAACTTCAAGCTCCAGGTGATAGTGATCCATTACATATTTTTTCTTCCTTGTTGCCATGATCTCTACTCTTGAGAGTTATGACTGGCTTAAGAATAGAAGATTTTTCAGACAGAAGAGAGAGCATGGTAAAACAGGTACCATCACCAGACAATCCATTCTTTCTTTAAATTCTTATACTTAGGATTTAATAGCAAATGAAAATGCATATAGGAAAGCCTAAATTTCTCAATTGCCTCCCTACCCATACTTGTTTCAACTTTGAGTAAAGTACAATAGTACTGTTCAAAACAGTATCTGTCAGCTAAATGTGGCGATTTGAATTAATTAGATTTACATGAATTAAATTCGATTTCTTGGTAGCCCTGTCTACATTTCCAGTGCTCAATAGCCACACATAGTTAGTGGCTACCATATTAACAGTGAAGATATAGGATAGTTTAATTCATCTCATCAGACCCAAAGGCCTTAACATCTATCTCATCCCCTCAGGAACTCTCTCTCTATAAGATGTCTCTGGCTTCATGGGTTTACTCAGTCCTGTGTGCATTGTATATGCTGGAGGAAGTGGTGTTACTACAAGTTAATGAATAAGCAAAGCTCTGACCACGTCTAAACTTTTTGCCTGAAATGCCTTCCCATTTACCTACTTTCTATGATTCTTCCATGAGCAACATGAACCCTTCCTTGACTCTCTCAGTTGGTGATACCCAATGACAATGTGTGTTTCCATAATCCCACATGCTCATCCTCATTAATTAGTGTGATAAATTGTCAGGTACAGTTTTCCTGGATCAGTAGTGGTATGCACTTTACCTTTATCATCTACTAAATATGGCTGAAAAAATATAAAGATTTATGCTGTGTAGTAAGTGCATCACTATTAAATAGAATGTCCTTTTTCCACCCATCCTCAGCCTCTGGAATGAAAATGATACATAAATAATTCCTAAACTTGGTGATATTTTAAATTAGATATCCAAGCGTGGTGATGCACGCTTGTAATCCCAGTACTTGGGAGGCTGAGACCGGAGGATCCGGGTTCTCGGCCAGCATCAGCTACTTAGTGAAGCCCTCAGCAACTTGGTGAGACCTTGTTTCAAAATAAAAGAATAAGAAATAGGGCTGGTGGTGTAGCTTGGAGGTCGAATGCCCCTGGGTTCAATCCCCAGTACAGCAAAATAAATAAATAAATAAATAAATAAATAAATAAATAAATTAGATATCCTTACAAAATTACTCTACTCCCTATCTCTGTACTATTCTCTGATTTATATATTTATCCTTCAATATCCAATTTTATAAGTGAAAATAGAGCATCTATTTTTGAGTTCCTAAATTATTTAGATGTCCACATTAATTAATTTATTGATTTTACTACACTTCTGCTTTGCGGAAGCTATGACTATGGTTATATATTCAGAGATGCCTTTTTAAATGCAAAGAATTACACAAGAAGTTGAAGAAATGTATCATGAGATGCAATATTCAGAGAAATAATTGGAGAATATATTATATTGTCAACATTTAGCTATTATAATCAACTTTAATCATCAAAGCTGCCTTGGAGTCTTTAGTATTTTAACATTAATTTCAAAATAATTTATTCTATTATTACACTGACTTTCATACTGATGTAAATGAACTTAATAAGATGAAGCTCAAATGCAATGTTAAAACAGAGACATAATAGAAATTGTAAGCCAAATGAGTACACTCCAAAGCAAAGAGGGTTTCTTTGGCTGCCTTCTGTGGAGGAATTTTCATTTCCTTTCATCCATGTCACAGCCTTGTCACATCGCCAAAAGGGGAGAATAAAATTCTGATGAAATATTTTTGAATCTAAATTATAACTTATGTTCCACATTAATTTGCATTTGAAATTGCTCTGAAAACATGGGTTGCTATAGGGTTAAACGTGCAATTGTGAACCACACTTGCTCCTACACAGTCCTGTTCCTTCCCCCCACACAGCTTTTATCCCACACAGATATTTCTGACTCTTCATCCTAATTCATTCCTCAATTAAAGACAAAATGATCTTTGTTTAATTTTAATATCTGGAAGTTATAAGTAGTATTCAATTAGTCTTTGTTATCAAGTCTAATCTGCATTGATTACCTGGGAAAGAATGACAAAAATTAAATGTGCCTATTCAACTCTTGAATCCTAGATAAATATTTGTTGATGTTGCATCATTCTAATTAAAAATGATTAGAATATAAAACTATGCCTTTGAGTCCAAGGATATGTGGTATGCACATATAAATGTGGGTAAGTCTTTGGAACTTCAGACTCTCTGTTGTTCTTCACCATGAAAATTTCCAACAGTAACTTCATTAAACTGTAGAATAAAATAAATAGTAAACAAGTGAAATATAATGTCTCAATCTCCTGAAAATATGTAAACACCGCATCAGGACTATTAAATAAATAGTGCATTATTTTTAAGGTCAGGCTAATAGAAATACATTTTATGGTTTTTAATAATTATTTTGTTTGCCTTTTCTTTTTTGGTACTAGGGATCGAACCCAGGACCTCATGCATGCAAGGCAAGTGCTCTACTACTGAGCTATATCCCAGACCATTTAATAATGAAATCATTAAATAAGAAGGTAAATCAGCTGGGCATGGTGGTGCATGCCTGTTATCCTAATACTTGGGAGACTGAGATGTGAGGATTTCAGGTTCGAGGGCAGCCTCAGAGAAAAAGAGAGAGAGAGAGAGAGAGAGAAAGAGAGAGAGAGAGAGATTCGGCCAGAATGGGGAAGACTGCAGAAGGAATTTGGGGGAAGGATAGAGAGTTTAATTTTGGGCCCATCATATTTGAGATGTCCAATAGACTCACAAGTGAGATGTTTAACAGATACAATCAAATAGCAGATTCTACGTGTCAGGATGAAATCTGATTTGAAATATGATAATGGGAATGACTGACCCACGCATGTGCTTTAAATCATGAGATTGCCTAAAAGTACCAAGGGAGTAATGTTGGTGGGTAAATGAAGAGTTCCAAGGGAAAAAAAAGTACACAATATTTGAGAAACCACATGGAGAAAGTATATTAAAGACAAGGGAAGGACAAACCAAATAAAAAATTATGAGAAATCAAGTAAATTAAAAATTGAAAATTGAGCATTAGACTTAATAATAGAGTTGGTATGTGAGTCAGTAGCTATTGCAGAAGGTAGATGGGGATGTGGATTAGTTAGTTCAATTAGCTAATTTAGATGATAAAATTTATAGCATAAATAAATAGTCACAAAACAGATATGCACTCAGCTGGAACTCTCGTCTTCCAACAGAATTTAGTTTTCTCTCTGAGCTCTCACTTCCACTAGGCGGTGGAAGCTTTCATTTCAACACCTTCAGGTATACTCAGTCTGATTCAGTAGGGTTTTTTCATATTAAATTAAGTGCTGTTTTCTCATTTACCGTCCAGTTCCGAGTCGCCATGTCTGTGTTAGCTCTTCCCTTCCCTCTGGGTATTCTGACGTCCATGAAGAATTGACACGTCACCATGGAAAGGTGTTAGAATGGGCCATGTGCATGGTGTCTGGCATTGATTGGTGGTAACTTACTGGTTATGGAGGCTACTAAGGGAATAAGTGGCTGAGATAGAATGAAAAGAAAGATACATAGAGGATGATGTTTCAAAGTGTGGGGAGTCTGGGATATTAGAATTTTGACATGTATGACAAAATAGCAAAGAATTAATATAGGAGTATCATTGCAGAACAATTAAGATAGGCAGCCTATGTAGCTGGCTTGGCTGTCTGGGACTCCTGCAATTTCCCGGCACCTAGATGGCCCTACAGAGGTTTGTGACCCTTCCTCCCTCTCCCAGAGAAGAGGTCTATCTCACAGCTGCTGCTCACTGGGTGCCCTTTCTTTGCTTGTGGGCTTTCAGGAGGTTGTCACGGTAGCTTCTATTTTTTGACAATGTGTGTAGCTTATTTTGGGTCCCTGGAAGAGAATTAGAAGCAAAAGAAAGAGAAAGGGAATACAGTAGAAGCTAACACCCAATACAGTCTGATTGCAGGGTAGAATACTCTCTGAACTTCATAATTTGATTTTAGGGATTTCAGTCTAGACTAATGGTGTATCCATTTCAAATGAGGTCCTTTATTTTAACTTTCAGATTGTGGCCAGAGCCTTTCAGGAGCCTCAAGTATCAGAAGAAAAGGGATGCTTTATATAATCTGGTTTGTGATGAGTTTTTAAGGTGAATGAAGAGAGAATTCTTAAGGCACTGGATTATCTAGAAGAGATAGGCAGATACCACTACATACAAGTGTCACTTGTTCCATACCTCTCTGGAGCAGGTGGGACGTGAATTCCCCATAGAGTATGACAACAGATTCTTCCCAGTTTCCTGGCTTTCCTCGCTCACATGCCCTGTGTCATGAATGACAGTGAATTGGAGATTTTCTGCCAGTACATTTACAAGCATTTTGAAAAAAAAAAAAACAACCTGTGGCTGGGTCTCTGAATTTCTCATCAATTTAACTTGTCAGTACCAGCATGATGCCTGGACAAACTGTCAAAAAGCAAGTAGCCAGAGGAACCGTGGGTGCTGAAATCAGAAGAAAGCCACTTGTCTCTTACCTTGTTTGAGGAATGATGGGGAAAATCTCTTGGTACCTGCAAATTATTGCTGATGTGGGATCTCAGAAGGCCTGGGGGGCTGCTCTATCAGAGGGATTACACACAGAAAGAAAATCTGTGGTGTTCATTGCTCAGACTTCTTGACAGGAAGACCAGATGCTCCATTCATACACTATGAAACTATGACTAACTGTGATTCCAGGAACAAACTTAAAGAGTTTGTATATTATGTACTTATTCATGTGTGACCTGAAAATGTCCTCACATGGTCATGGGTACTAAATTGCTGATGAAGGGTGGAAATGTGTGGCAGCCCTACTGAATTATAGTTTCAGCATTAATTGTTATTTGGGTTGAGTCAGAGAGGTGATGAGAGAAGTATCCCTCAGTTTCACCTGTAGACTATTGATGCAATCTTCAAGAAGAGAATGCAAGCCACTTAGAACTACACTGGTGTGTTGGTGATGGAGAGTCATATGCCACGAGGTGTGGCTGGCTCCTGATAACTGTGGCCACAGAACCCATGAATTAATCTATTAAAATCCATTAGCAAATTCTCTGGGGATAGTCTTATTTTGATCAGGAAGTCAAAGATAGCAGAGATGGGGAGAATGAGAAATTATTCAATTATCAGACATCTAAAATTTTAGAACTATTTATCTTTAAATGTACCCATGTAATTTAAAAGTTTTTGTTAAACCTACTAACTACCTTCTACCCAAACAGAGAAGAGAATAAAACTGATATTTAGTACTTTTGGTTCATGACCCTTCTTTCATTACCTTGCTTATAATGAAATGTAGGTTGCCCATATTTTCTGCTTTCAGGTAGATGAAAAGGTGATTCTAACAGATAATGCTAATTAGTACTCACTTTCTATACCTCTTCTTCCTTTGTACTAGAACTCTCAATAGAGCATGGACACCCAAATGGGGAGCCCTTTATTCCTTGATGTTATATGTGGTATTACAGGTAAGTTTCAACCAATACAATGTGAAACTATGCAAAGAATACTATTCCTGAACTCTGACCTTGAAGGAGACAGACATTCTATTGTCTTATTCTCTCTTCTCTGTTTAAGTAGTCATTTATGAGGCTAGGAACCAAAGCAACCATTCTAGACCATGAGAGGGAATCCATATGTTAGGGATGGCAGAGTAACAATTGGAAAGAGCCTGGATCTATAGTGTCAGACCTGGAATCTTAGGCTGGGTCAGTTTTAAACAAATTCTCACGTATTTAAGCTAAAACATGTTATTGTGATGTTAGATTCGATAAATGAACTGGTAATCTGATCTTTATAGGAGTAAATGATTACTTTCTAAGAGCATGTCTGAAAGTCTAATGGGGTGGAGCATATATCTACTCAGCATATCTACTCTGTGAGGCTTAGGTTCACTGTCATGAGATTCAGAATTTGGTGATTCCCCCCAAAATTAACTAGGAAATTAAAAGTAGTTTCATACTTGAAAGTGGGGTATAGATGATATTTACTTATGAAGAACAGCTTATAATCAAGGGTAAGGCAGGTGAGCTGATGCATCCATCTATTTTTATCATCCATCATCCATCTATTTTTGTCCACATTTTGGAGAACATGTGGAAAAAAACCCAAGAAGACCTAGGACTAAATTAGCCAGGTGAGATCCAAAACAGGTAAAAGGTACCTCACTCTATTCCTGTGGAAAAAGGAAGGAGAAGAAAGTCACTGTGACTCTTGGAGGGTGACTAACTTGTGTGGGTAGAGTAGGAACCCCAGAATGCTAGCAGAGAGGGGCTCCAAGCTTTTTGTATTTGGAGGTGTACACCTCAGCATATGAACCTGGGAGGAAGCCGGTCAACACAAGTGGGCGTGGTATTCAGTTATTCCATCATCCATCCATTCATCATTCATTCAAATATCGCTAACCTCTCTATCTAGTAAGGATTCTAAACCAATGAATAAGAATTCATTTTGTATTACTTCTGTATCCTTGTGGCTGAACATAGGAGATGGTGATTTTTAGTTTTTTAATCTTTCTTTTTTTTTTTTTTTTGCGGTACCAGGGATTGAACGCAGGGGCGTTCTACCTCCGCGCTACACCCCCGGCCCTATTTTTTTTATGCTTTATTTTTGAAACCGGGTCTCACGAAGTTGCGGTGGGCCTCACTAGGTAGAGAGAGAGAGAGAGAGAGAGAGAGAGAGGGAGAGAGGGAGAGAGAGAGAGGAGAGGGAGAGAGAGAGAAAGGAGAGAGAGAGAGAGATCGATCGATCGATCGATCGATCGTGCGCGCACGCATGCGCGCTGAGGCTGGCCGCGAACCCGGATCCTCCGGTCTCTGCCTCCCAAAGTACTGGGATTACAAGCGTGCACCACCACGCCCGGCTTAATCTTTCTTTTTTTAATGTGCTTTTATTGGTGCATTATAGTCTCACATTATAATGAAAATCTTATTGACAGTGACATACACGCACACAGCACTTGATGCCCCCCACCTCCCCATTTCCCCTCTTCCCAATACAGAGTACTGAGATTGATGTTGGTATGTTCTCATATGTACACCTAGTCGATGGTAGTAATTCCATTAATGAACCTCACTCTTCTCCTTCCCCTTCCCTTAGAGAGATGGTGATTTTTAAAAATATGTTGTACCACCTCCATTTCATGAAGCCTATATTCTGGAAACAAACTCTAGCTATAAGGATTAGAGAATTTGTAATCGATTGTTGAAAAGTTTTATTATTTCCTTAAATGAAGGGCAATTTTTAGTTCTCATGGGCTAATGCATTAGCCCATTTTTTTACAGATAAATCAAGTGCTCAAAATTGAAAATGTTAGAAAAATGAGAATGTTGATGTTTCATACATTTTGTTTACTTTATTGAAATGCTACCCACCTTTCTAAATATTGTCCTGTTAAATGTCTCTAATCTGCAATTGAGAATTTCAGTAGAGAACACATATTCACACTTTTTTATGCTAAACTAAAAATTTTGACAGTCACTAATGGTACAGTAATGAAATAATAATAGGTACAATTTTCTGGTTACACAAAAGAAGAAAATTGTTCTACTTAGAAGTGTTGAGCTAATTGGGGAAGATAGTTGGGAGTAATCACAATGGCTTATTCTGATAAGAAGGTAGTTGCAATAATTTTATTTTTCTTTTGCATATTGATTAGCTCTATGATGATTAGTGAAATCAAATATTCATTTAATGATTGATTACATTTTATCATTTAACAAAAGTCTTTACAAACACTTATCACAAGTAAATCCTATAACAAATTATTTCATGTTAACTCTAAACTCATTTGTCTATTTAGTTTACATAACATGAAGAAAAGTTGTACTATTTGGAGAGAATAGGAATATAGAGAAATCTAAGGCCGGGCGTGGTGATGCACGCTTGTAATCCCAGTACTTGGGAGGCTGAGACCGGAGGATCTGGGTTCGCGGCCAGCCTCAGCTACTTAGTGAGGCCCTCTGCAACTTAGTGAGACCCTGTTTCAAAATAAAAAATAAAAAATAGGACTAGGGGAGTAGCTCGGAGGTAGAATGCCCCTGGGTTCAATACTCAGTACTGCAAAAAAAAAAGAAAGAAATCTAAGGAGTTTAGATAATTGATAAATGGCAACTTAGGATCTTTGTGAAAAAATTTATTTTGAAAAGACATTTTAATTCATCAAGTCCCTTATTTTATATGTACCTCACTTTACAAAGGAGGAAATTGTACATAGTTAGAAGCAATTACCACTGCCAGGTCATTAATGATTAAGATTTAGCAAGATAGAATTTAGTATGTTTTTAATAATGTAACATTGATCATCCCCCAAACTATTTCTACTCTTAGAGTTAGAATTCTGTATTGACTTATTTCTTCTGGTCTTACAATGTTTGGATTATTTTTATTTTGGGATCTGCATCAGTAGCATCATTAACCAAATATTTAGTCTTTCTGGAAATGGTCACTTAGAGAAATTATACTTAGTTATTGCATGCCATCTATAAAATAGCTATTTCATTTGTTTTTTATATTTGAAGTTTTAATCCACTTTTGTAAATGTAGAAACTATGTCACAGAGATTAAATAACTTCTAAGGTTATATCTAAGTAAAGCCAGAATTCAAACATCAGTGTTCTGAATTCAAAGATTTACTATTATAGTGATATTCTGCAATTCTGGGAGTCAAGTACCTAATATAGTTCTGGGTGGGATGTGATTCACAGTTCATTTTTTTCCCTTCATTTTAAGTCTCATACTTTATCTATATGGTGATTATATTGGGGTTGGATTTAGGCCAGAGAAATTTTCAGCAGCGATCAAAACTACCAAAATTTTGTTTAAAACTAACCTATCTTACTTAGTTTTTACTATTATAAAACTGAACTAAAGAGGAGACAAGACCCGGAACTTCCAGATTGGCATTCTCTGCCTAAGTTCTTAAATCTTAGTGTAATATCCACAAGATTTGGTTTGTACCTATAGTGTTTATTTTCCAAAAATGTCACCTGATGGGATAGGGAGAGCAATTATACCAACATTACTACACAGTAGTTATTTTTGTCATATGGTAGATGCTTGAAAATTATATGCTGCTTAGAATGAGGGCTACTGCGAACAATAGTATACCAAAAAGCATTTAGTGATCTGGTAGACCTGGCATCCAATGCTGGTTCTACTATTGACTAGCATGCACACTTGAATAAGGTAAGAAACTTCTCTGATCCTACAGATTTGGGTATGTAATATTCTTAAAATGTTACTCTGAAAGGGTCCATTCCAAGATCTAACAGATAATAAGTGGCCTATACTAGCCCATTTCTTTCTCTAAAATTTGAAACTCCATGTTTATGGAGGGGAGCCAGGGTATAAAAGACAATGAAATGTTTCTTTCCTCAATCCTCTGTTTCCCTTCCCTAATCCTTCCCCAATCCCTTTCCACTATTCTACTGGTCTCTCTCTACATTATTTAAAGTCTCTTATGTTTCCTATTTTCTCTCTAGTCTCTATATATGAGAGAAAACATACAACCTTTGACTTTCTGAGCAATATATGAAAGTATTACTACCAATTTCACTAGCATGTATGGGGTGGGGGACAAAGGTGGGATGTGGAAGGAAATACACCAAGAACTGTGTGCATGTTTGTATCACACTGAACCTCAATATGATGTATAATTGCACTAATAAAAGTATAAATTTTAAAAAAGCAATGAAGAACCAGCTTATCTGTTTTCACCAAATTGTTTTTGTAACTTGTTTCTGATATTTTAACCTAATTGAACAAGTCCTATTTAATGCTGTTAACTCAGTCCTTAGCATTAGAAAGTTTGGCCCTCTCTCGTGAATATTATTTAACTGTGCTAAGTTTGGTTTCTCAATTGTTACCTGGGAAATATCTGCCTTAAGGTATTATCCTAGGATTAACTATGGCTAAATATAACAGTTGTGAAAACAGTTTTTCCACTGTATAGTACATTCTAAATGTACAATGTATTAAGTAATATTTACTATTATCATTACTATTTCTAGTTCCTATGACTTTGGAGACCCATGAAAAGACCCTTGACAATAATTTCCTGAACGTTAACATGTTTCCATTTTTTATTCAGCCAAGTTGACAAACCCAAGGGAACAGGCTGAGGAAAAACAACAAAAAAAAAGCAGAACTAAGAAAATCACTTGCATTTTCCCCCAGAAATAAATATTTAATATGAGAATGCATGCTGTATTATAAAATCTGTACATTTTCTAAAAAGAGAGAGACTGTAATTTAAAACCTATCTTCTTTGCAATTCTATAATCAGCCCCTTCAAATATGAGAATTTGTGACATTCTAGTTAAGAGAGTGAATAGTCTGTTAAGAATTTTCATTGGAAGTTGTCACCTTGTTTTTCATAATTTATAACAAAAATGATATCTTCTATTTATGTGGGAACTCTTTGCTCCGAGTGCACCTCTTCCTTCTCGTCTCTCATAATCAGGAGAGAGTGCTCCTGGCAGAGCATCCCAGCAGGAACCATGGCCGGGCGCTCAGGGTTTCTAAACTTGATTAGTTTCTGCAATTTATATTTTATCATTGACACATCCGTCTTTAAATAGATCAAGGGCTTTGCATGTTTGAAATGAAATTTACACATTTAACGACTGAAGAGGATCATTCATTTTTTTAAAGAAATTAATTCTCTCCTAATGAAGAATGAAAGACTGTCTGAATCATTCATTAGTTTAACCTTTTCCATCTCCTAGAAATCAGCCCATCATTTATAGGACTATCCTAAAAGTATTATTTTCTCTATGCCTCATAGCTGGTGAAAAGAATTGCTTCAACTTTTAACATTTCACTTCACCAAATTAACTACAATGTGAATGTTAAACAAAGTACAATAAATAACATTGGCATTGAGTTAGTGCTCCACGAGTCATTCTATTATAATTGCTCTTTAAATACACATCATGACTTCTGAAAAAAGACTTCTCACACACAAAGATAACCCCTTTTGCAAGATTTTGTAAAAAAGTTAAAACTAAAATCTTATGTGATATGAGATACAGAATATTTTATTTTATGAATACTTTCTTGGCCCATTGTAATTATACATCATAATGAGGTTCAGACATAATTTGAATCTGAAGACTTTGCATCATCTCAACAGTGGAAAGGGCATCCTAGCCTCAGGAGTCAGTTTGCTGATCATCTTCTTTAAGGTTGAAACGAAACTAGTCTTGAGCCAACTTACTTCTTTGACTGTGTATCTTTTTAATTTCTGTGATCAGAAGCTGTAAAGAATGAGAATATTTTCATAGTAGAATGAACCTAATAGGCTAGGAGAAAGCCCTGAGGCATTCTCTCACTAAAACTTTCCTTGTTCATTTCAATATCCATCAAGTCTGAGGAATCTTCTTTTCACTTTAAATAATTTAGCTTTCTTATGAGGTACTTATATACACAGACATTTGCAAATAGCTATATTTTCAGATGACATATTTTTAACATAATCTCAACCCCTTTTCCTTCTGAACAAGATAGATATGAAGAATAAAAGATTCTAACAGAGTCTCAAATATTTCAATATTTCAAGAAAGAAGAGGAGAAATAGAAATTCAGATGTCATGTTAAATAGAAGTAAAATATTTTAATTACATACAGAACTCTTCCCAGGTTTATCACTTAGAGAATTAAACCACTCTTTTGTCTCCAGAAATTGTGACTCTATCATTTGAAGATGGTAAAACAGAAAGTATTATGCTATGCTTTATTTTATAAAGCTCATCTAAAAACAGAAATCCTATGAATCAGTTCATCTTATTATAAGAAGTTCAAAAGATAATGAAACAAAGTCAGAAATGTAAAGGTACATGCAAGACGACACAATTAGGAAGGTCTTGAATCAAGATTATCTTGGACAGTCATATATTTGGTCACTGTAATATATTGTCAAAGCATTTGATAAGAGAATAATTTTAATTAATTAATTAATTTATTAATTTTTTTGTGGTACTGGGGATTGAACTCAGGGGCATTCTACCTCTGAGCTACACCCCAGCCCTATATTTTATTCTTGATTTTGAAACAGGGTCTCACTAAGTTGCAGAGGGCCTCACTAAGTAGCTGAGGCTGGCCGCGAACCTGCGATCCTCCTGTCTCAGTCTCCCAGATACTGGGATTACAAGCATGTGACACCACGCCTGGCGAGAATAAGTAATTTTAAAGAGTCAACTTAATTTAGGAATATCAAGTCCAAGTGAATGTGCCATATGAAAGTTATAGCAGTGTTGTGCTGGGAATGTAGGAAGGGAGAATTTCTACTCCATGATAAAAGTTCCGGCAGACATAATATTTTGGATTTCTATCTGGAGTCCAGTTAGGAAGGAGCTGGGAACCTAGAGAATGTAACGGATGAATTCATATCATTTATATGTGTGTAACATTTTTCATAATGTAAAAGAGCATGTACTTGAAAGTCATTTTTTTCCTTTGTCATATCATTTTCCTCATTGTTCCTCTGCAAATAATGTATCATTCTTACATTGTCATTATATGTTTTGAAGATTTTCTCTTTATCACTAAATTTAGGCAATTTGGCTGTGATAGACCTTGGTGTAGCTTCTTCTGCTTTGGATTGGTTGAGATTCTTGGATTTGCGAGTTTCTAATTTTCATCAAAGTTGTAAATATTTCAGCCACTATTTAATTTTTTTTCTGTTCTTCTCTCTCCCTTTTCAGGTACTTGATTTAGACACATCTTGTGTTGTTTGAATTTTCCCAACTTTAATTCACAATTAACTCTGCTTTATTTTCCTGTGAAGTTATTGGTTTGGTTGTTTTCTGAGATGGGTATCAAGACATGTGGGTGTGTTGCTAGCTTCTTTATTGAAGACTGTGATTTATGTAAAACACAGTTTGTCTTCTTGGTTTAGTCAGTCCTGGATGGTATTCTCTGTCTAATTTTTCTTACCCTGGATTTTGCTGGATGTGTCTGTTATCGTAGGTTCTACCTTGCAGAGGTTTCAATAGTGCAAGCCACAGTGTTTTTTTGCAACATCACTTTCCCCCTAACTAGACCATTTATTCTTAGCTAAGGAACCTTTACTGATTCACATAAAAAAATATGGGAAACTCTGGGTCCTCTTGCTGTCACATGGGAATTTAGGATTGCTTGGATAAACTAAACTTGAATCCTTCCTTGTCCAGCTATCAGGTGCCATTGAGTTTATTTTGAAGAAGCACGGCCCTAAATTGGTGCAGGGATAGACACATTTCAAACAAAAAGTAGATTGGCAGTCCTCTCTGAGCTTAGATTTCTGTCCATCTATATGATACACA
The DNA here is from genome assembly GCA_004027185.1 of Glis glis. Classification (NCBI taxonomy): domain Eukaryota; kingdom Metazoa; phylum Chordata; class Mammalia; order Rodentia; family Gliridae; genus Glis; species Glis glis. Next base: position 1,825 of record PVJS01011118.1, on the reverse strand, counting down.
CATCCACTCTAGGACTTCAGTTTGAAGACAAGAGACATAAATACATACTTCAGACAATATCTTATTCCCTGTCACTTTTCTTTTTCAAAAACCCTTTGGTAGAGTATGAGAGAAATATATCTCCCCTTTTCTCATCTAGCTATACTTTAAAGAGTGAATTTAGGATTTTCTACTTTCTCTAGGTCATATAATTTTTTCTGACTCTAGGTTCATGGCTTGACCTTAATTGTGGGTGGGCAGAGCTTAGATGAGAGATTGATGTAATGGCAAAAAAGCATAAATTAGATGCTATTTAAAAAAATACCTGTTCTCACATATAGAGAATTAAATTGTGTATGTATAAAAACATCCACTTCCTCAATATTAATCTCTAAAGCAGACAATTAGAATGAATGGTTCCAAGTGAGTCTCATTTTATGATGCAGAGAGAAGTTTATTGGAAGCTTTTATCAGAACTCTAAATTCACACTGATTTATGAGAAACACTAACACAGCCAGCTGTGCGGATTGTTTTCAACAGCAAATGCTTTTGTAGGATACAGCAAAACTTAACCAGCCTCCTAGGGGAGATGGGACATATAAATGCAATCCCTTGGAGCCATTTGATCAATCTGATCTTATTCAATCCAGACTACACAGACTAAAAAATTGGGGGGAAATATCCTTAGGGAAACCTTCTGGGACTTTGAAAATGTGGAAGATGTAGGTGATGTTTGGTGTGTCACACCACCAAGAGAGTAAGAATGGGGCCATGGTGACTGTGGCAAACTAATGTATCTTCCACTCTGTCCAGGTTGCCTCTCTTAAGAGTCTTCTGATATAGTGGTGGAATTCTTGGAGCTATGCTTCATGGCGCATCTGTATATTTTGCATTTGACATTTTTTTCTCTTCTTTAGTTCTTCTATTTTTACCAGTACATAAATTAGCAGCTATAGCATTAATGCTTGTTAGATATTACTACACTAATACCCACAATAGGTACTTATGCTACTGTTAGTTTCCCCTGAAGTTTGCCCCAAGGCAATCCAGTCTAGCTTCTGACTGCCCCATGGGTTGTGCAGTATGCAGCATCTCTTGATACATACAGAGCAAATGGCTGTAACACCGAGCATGCCTTAAGCCTTTTATGTCCCATAGACTTGGAAGATAAATGCTGCTTTGTCCCCTCCCAACTGTTTTATTGCAGAATGCTCTAATCTCAGGAATCAGGCATGAATCCATGGGACTTTTCCAGATGCCAAGCTCAGGCACCAGGCTGTGTTGAGAATCGCTGTTCCCTTCTAACCCTTGCCAATTGCTTGTGTGTCAAAGTGGTGTTTCTCAACAGTCTTCTCCCAGAGTCCATTTTCCAGTGGAAATCTTTTCAGTCTCTCTTTGTTTATAGTTTCTGCATCCTTTAGGCATGTCTAGAGGCAGCAAAAACAAACCAAAACTCAAAACCAAAAACAAATACCAAATAAACCCCAAATAATTAATTAAATGGAGAACACTAGAAAAATAATAGACTTCTGGTAGGGGAAATAAAGCATTTTTATTTTCCAGTAACTATTCCAGTTACCAGTGCTTCATACTGAATTACCTTAGTAGAGACTCAAATTTATTTTTTTATTTTTATTTTTTTTGCGGTACCGGGGATTGAACCCAGGGGCGTTCTACCTCCGCGCTACACCCCTGGCCCTATTTTTTATACTTTATTTTGAAACCGGGTCTCACGAAGTTGCAGAGGGCCTCACTAAGGAGAGAGAGAGAGAGAGAGAGAGAGAGAGAGGGAGAGAGAGAGAGACAGGGAGAGAGAGAGAGCTGAGGCTGGCCGCGAACCCGGAT